>JAAAKG020046393.1:0-18653 GCA_010014905.2 Druon quercuslanigerum
AGTCAAGTGTTGCGCATTTCTATAATCCGTCGCGCACTTTGAAGCGAGCGAGCTAGCGAGCACACTTCGACGACGTCGCGTGATACTTTACAGATTGATTTATAAATTCACAACTTCGTTTATTTGTTTAAAGCAATATTCTACAATTGAGAATCATAATTTGTTTTCGTTAATGGTTATATAGTTGAAGTATGAGAAAATTGGAGATTAATAATTATTTTTATTTATTAATATTTTATTTCAAACCTTGTCTGGCTCAACTAATTGCAACCCGTCCGTGCAAGGGATCGTTTTGCACTTTTCATAGATGATGGAAATTGGGAATTAAAAAAATTTATGTATTTTTTTATTGTGTTATTCTAGTATGATTTGACCTAGATTTTATTTAACATTTAAATTATTTGTTCATTGTTTCAACTTTCTAAATTTCTGGAAAATTTCTAGTATATTTTCATAATATTTAAGTATATATCAAAAATATAAGGATGAATTATACTCTCCAGACTCGAATCTGATAACATTTTTACTAATTTCAAGCAGGGGGTCAATTTGACCTATGAAAAAGTTATTTTTACTAATATATCAGTAACAATTACTGACTTATCAGTAAAAACTACTAATGCATAGCTAGAATTGAGCCATTAATTGAAATTATTTAACATTTTAACTGCTTCAAATTTAGAGAGTACTTAACTAATGATATGTTTCGAAATAGCCTGCGTACAGTTTTTATTGTACTTACAACAATCTCATATCTTGTTTCTAAACTGCATTCTATACACTAAACGTCGCATGGTTTGAAAAATTCTGATTTTTTAAGTATCGAGGCCGCAACGCGACGCAAACTTTTTCTTTGCTTTGCTTTAATATGCGTTCCTTTATTAAAAGGATTACAGCACACCTGTTTAAATGAAGAACTGGACATTTCTTTATAATTTTTAGGGAGATCAACATTTGTGGAAGATTTACACAAAACTGAAAGAGCGGTCACTGCATTTAACCTGACACGTACTTCTAGACGTATTTTCAGCACAAGAATAATTTTTAGTGTTTAAAACTTCTTTTACAGTAAGCGATTAAAAACAAATGATTTTTCCAATTATTAAATTAAAAAAAAATCATGTCTAGAGATTTTCGAGTATCGCATTGAAATAAAAAAATACGTGTCGATTTTTTTCGAACACAAAACGCGAAAAAAAATGCTTTGTAGAAATAACATTTGATTGAAAATCGCTAAATGATTGTAAATCACTAAATAACTCATATTATATATATTGTAGTGGTTGATAAATTTGATCGAAATGGAAACAAAATTATTCGTACAAGGTGAAAGTTCGTTTCCAATGTCCAAATATACTAGCTCACGGTTGCTTACTATATAGGACTAAAGATACGGTTTACGCAATTTTATTGTCTTTACTCCATCCTATCCCCTAAATTTAGGCACTCATTTTTGTCAATAATGAGATAATGGTTAGTATATATAAAAGTTATATTCAACATGTTATCAGTCACATCTCAAAAATTTCGAAAAAAGTTAGTTTTCTGTCTGGTAGAATGAGTTTTTTTATTTTCGCTGCAATCATCACTTGTATGATATCTGTTAATGCTGCTCGTAAGTAAACTATAATCTAATTTTACATTAAATCCATTATATAAAATCTTCGTATACATTTAAATTTGTACATCAGTATGACAAAAGTCTTTATGGCTAGTTTAAGTTTTGGAGATATTCACGTTTTTCTAAGTCGAAGTAAAAATTATTTTTTTTCGTACTTGAGAAAAGCTTTTTAGCTCTTTTGTTGTTATATGCTAGCACACATTTTTCAAATAAAAAGGTATGCAGAAAAAATAGGGTTTCGTTACACATATTGTTAGCTCAACAGTACTTAAATGAGCAAATAGTACAATAATATTATTTTAAAATTTCTCGAATACAATAGTTAAAAAATAAAAACTTTATTTCACATGAACCTGTCAGTGCATAATCACAGAAGGCATTATTTTTTGCGTAAACAATGTAAGGTAAAATATGTTTAGTGTGGCCTATTCAAATCACTATATCGCCGTGGATAATCATTGTGTTGGATAATATTATTTTTAAACTTTTCAAACATAAAATATTTACTAACTTCAAATTATACCTTCGTATAATATTTCAAATTTTTTATACATTATTATCTATCTGTGTATTTTATTTAATTGTTCTACAACCTGTATGATTATGTACTTTTAGTAAAACAATAATTAGGACACAAATCAGTGAGAAAAAAAACAGTAATCTAGGTGCAGATTTCCTACGTTATAAAGTGCATCCGAGTACATTTATCTAGGAAAACTGATTAAAATTATTATATTATTCAGCTCTTTAATTTAATGACAATTCGGAAACAAAAACTGAAATCTGTCTGACAATTAGCCACATAATGTGGTTTTTTGCGTCATAGGCAAGGGAAAGCTCCTTTTTCACTTCTACCTTCAATGCCATCTAATATTTTTTTAGTTTTAATTTTGCAGGTAAAATTAAAACGTTAGTATTTTATTAAGTAGATACAAAAATGTGACGATTATTAATTGTGATTTTTTAAAATTAAAATTATTTATTTTGAAATGTTTAACATAAACAATTTTTGTCAGATAAAAGCATCTAAAATCTAATACATTTTTAATGGAATAATATATCAAATCACTTTTTTTATTCCTAAACCCACATACTATCAAGATACCTAGAGCAAAACATTCAGAGGTAAACAGAGCCCAGATACTCTTTACATAGCCATGCATTTTTGAGCGAAGACGTTTTGCTAAAACTTTTTCAAAAAGTTCCGAATTTAGATTACTTGTGATTTTTTTAGCTATAAAATGTGTTAGTTCTACTTTAGCTTGCCTCGTGGATAAACACACTCAGAACCCCAAGTCAAGGCGTTAACAACCGTGCCTAGGACTAAGTGGCACCAGGGAGTAGTGTCGCAAACGGTGTCTCTAGGATACCAGGTCGCCTCCTAGAGTATTAAGACCTTACCCCCGCATGCGGGGCTCTGCGGGGGTGGACCTTTACTTTCCTAGCTACTCGTGAAATTAATATGGATGATTTAAGAAATTTATTGAAAAGAGTTGTTGGTGATGACTTGGAAGGTTTGACTGAAGAGGCGGATGTGAGTAGATTGTCGGAAGATCGGGTTGATTTAGCTGCACAGAAGAAGAGACAGTGTAAGATGGAAAGTAGAATAGAAGAGTTATATTCTACCTTACTGGATATGGAAAAGTTCTGCGAGAAGAAGAAAATATGTTTCTACCTATCAGGGAGGGACCCGATAAAGCGCTTAAGATTATGGGGGAATTGGTACCTGGTGTGGTGAAGTTAAACGTGCACTTTCTCCACTGTATTGAGAGTGTCGGTGAGATCGCTAAGCGAAGAGCGGTTGCCAGAATGAAGCAGGAAAGTGCTGAGAAAGACTTACTTGAATGTGGGACACAGACCGAAGAAGACGTGAAAACTCCCATTTTCCATGATAGAAAAAGAGAGAGGGAGTTCACACCGAGTCACGTGGAGGTAGGTCCCTCTAAGCAGCGGAGTAAGCAGCCGCGAATGCGTGACGCCCATGACCTCGTATGCTGAGGTGACGGTTGGGAGCTACAAATGGCTCCCAGGAAGACGCAGAAGAAGAAGACGAGACGAGCGCGACCTGAGGCGGTTCTCATAAAACCAGCCAAAGGTCGCAGTTATGCGCAGGTCAATTATCATTTGTAGTTAGTGGGTAAAGTGCTATCATATAGGCAAAAAAACTCTAAAACTTTGAAGGCAATCGGAAGACATGACTTTTAAAGTTGGAGCAGTTTAGGATTAATGCTCCAGATAAGCTTTTAGATGAAGTGAAATCAGGTGCCTCAAAACAGTACGTATTGCAGCATTTATTTTTTCAACGGGAAAGTTACAAATTTTTGGAAACAAAATAGATAATATAGATTTTAACAGCTTTTAAAATAATGAGTTCGTAAGGTAAACGTGTATTCTTTTACGATAAGCAACCATAAATACACACACTATATACATATAATGCCCTCGCTGCCGAGCGAGGGTGGTCCAGACTTAGACTGGACACAGGACTAGGAGTTGTACTCTTAGTACACGGTGTTAGTACAATTTTTATTTTGGATACTGTACGTGGACTGGCGGTTTTTAGCTCTGATTTTAGTGTTCAAAATACAGGCATCCTTTCTCGTCAAAAGAGATTTCAGGGCTTCGTCAGCATCTGCGCCAAAGGACTAAGAATTTTGCTAGATCTGTCTAGAGTGTTAGTCTGTTGAGCTTGGCTCCAACTACCTCTAGCTTTTCGAATGTAAACTTAGTGAGATTGAGATCGAGCGTTGAAATTGTATTCTAGCGACCAATTTAGGATCCACCAATTTTATCCGCAAATTCTATATGTCTCGAGTTGATGAAAATCCTCGAAACTTAAAATTGTACTTTGCCCTGAGACTTAGATCTCTAGTACCAGTTGCTAAAAATGCACTCTAAAAGATTTTGAATTTATATTGCGAACATATAACAGACCTTAGAGTCTTGTATTAACATTATCCCTGAGTGGATGAGTTAAGAACCTTGCAAGTTGAATTGTTATCTTTTTGAATTATGCCACCATTCACTTTACAATGTGAAATTCGAAAATATTTTAATTGAAATTGTTATATTATAGATTTTAATTATTAAACTGACATTATTAACTTAAAGTAGTTCAAAATGCAGACATGAAGACTTGAACAATTAAAAATTAAAATCCTTTTAAGTGGAATTCTATATAAAACAGACATTTACCTTTTGCCATTTATTACTTATTAAAGTGTGTGGAAGTTCTGAAAAAGCATCAAAAATATTTTTTAAATGGAAAAATATTAAAACAACTTCTAGATTTCTCAAAAATTTAAATAAAATTTTTTAACTTTTTAAGAATATTTTAATTATTAAAAATAAAAATAATTTCAGTTCTAATTGACGAAATGTTTACTTAAAAAATTTTAATTTTGCACGTTTTAATGTTTCCAGCTTAAAATTGCTAAAAATAATGAAATTTTGGAAATTTTAAAGTTCAATAATTGATTCTTTAATTTAGAGCATTGGAAATGATAACTTGGATTTATATTTTTAGAAATTGAATCTGAATCTTGGAACTGTATAATTTATAAAAGTTAAAAATTTTAAACATGCAGTTTATCTGTATGTCATTCAAAAAGGTTGAGTTTAAAAGTGTAAGTACCTCCCATTTTATACATTTCTATTTTTTTAGGAATTTAAATAAAAAATTTTTAATTAAAAACTTTCAAACTTTAATTTTAAAAGTTTAAATTCAAGAGTTCCACTTTGAGTGCTTTAATTTGCAGTTTCCTTTTTATTTCTTAAAGAAACAAATTTTTTACTTTAGAGTTTTTATTTTTTAATTGTATTGACCGGGAAAAATGGTTGCGAACCTAGAAAGACACGGCTGACATATTTATGCACACCTTGAAAATCAGTACTTTTATAAAGAGTTATTTTCAAGCACAAACATTTTCACGTTTATTATGTCATTATGAAACACTCAACGGGCAACCTTCTGCTATAAATTACTTTATCCCAAAAAGTGCATATCTGTGGCGTCGGATCCTTTACTTTTCTAGCTGCACGTGGGAATGAAAAGAATTTCGAAACACATCGAGATTACTGATTCAAACTCTTGTGTATTGTGCAGATATCGCTACCGTGAATCCTCGCCCCAGAAAGGGCTCGATCTCCACCATGAAAGATCAGTTTGGTATATCTGTCAGTAAAGCAACATGCAAATTCGATTGCTGGACTTTCTACAAGAAAGGAAATAGAAACAGAAAGACGATATACAATTTTAATGTAATCATCCACCCTAGCAACCTCGAGTCGGTGACACCAGCAATATTGGATGAGAGTATAGATCCCCAATACCAGAGGCATAAAGTTTTTACAGTCAGACTGCAACGGTACACAACTAGTAGAATAAGAAGGCAACAAGTTCGAACTTTTCAGTCAGATGAAAGAAGGTTCTATCGACAACTGAGATCAATGTAAAATAACCAGAAAGACAACGAAGTTTATCAGTTAGAAGACATGACTTTCTATTTGTCGGGTGTTTAGGGGAAAAATAGCAGAAGCAAGTTAGATGCTGCTTAGTTACAAATCGAGAAGAGAAGGGCTAGCAATGTCCCTAAATATGAGCTGTCTAACATCACAGCTTTAGACGTTTCTGCAGTTTTTAAAAGGGCATGTAACTGAAAAGCTCCAGGTCCCGGCATGTTGCACAAGTTCTGGTGCAAGCAGCTGATAAGTGAGGATACTGTCTTGGCAAGGTGTTTTCAGAAGATCATCGAACACCCAGATCTGAGGGCAGGCTTTATGCTCAAACGTACTACATTTATGTTACCTAAAAAAACTAGATGCTCAAATCACTTAAATGTTGACCATTAGCCTGTCTTTCATCGACTTAGAATTTTTTACAGCTATCATTGCAGATAAGCTATGTTCTCACTGAAAGAGAACGACATACTTATAGAAGAAGAAAAAGAATGTTATAAAAACTCACGAGGCAGTAAAGATCTAGTCACCATAGACGCAGTTGCCATGAGTAATGTTCGCAAACATCAAAGAAACTTGCACAAAGCATACATTGACTAAAAGCAAGGGTTTCTTTCCGTACCACGTGATTATTGGTTTAAAATCTGAAAAAATTACAAAGTCTGTCGACGCACCATTGTCTTTCTAAAACAAGAAATCATACTTTGAGGGACAAAAAAAATTATTTTCAGCATCGAAACTCAAGGATAACGTGATCAGTGTATTACATTGAGCATATTTCAAGGAGCTTCCTTCATTAGACGACTGCTCTGTTTAGCGTTGAAGCCTAATGGAAGTTCTTGACATTTAGATGTGCAGTGAAAAATTGCTATCATTCTAAATAGGAATGAACTCACTTTCCCGATGGTAAATGTGTACAAGATGAAAATACGTTTCCGATGTCGGATTTCTCAAACGACACGTGTTGATCTGAACCACATCAGACTCTGATATTTTGAAAGATACTAAATAAAGGTTGCTTACTATATAGCATTAAAGACACGGTTTGCTTAACTTTTATTTTCTATACTCCTTCCTACCGCCTGAATGTAGGCACTCATATTTGTCAATAATAAGATAATGGATTGTATATATACATGTGAACCATTCAAAGCTTTATCAGTTACATCTCAAGAATCTTTAAAAAAACAGTTTTTGGTCTCTGGCAAAATGAGAATTTTTATTTGTACTGTTATCTTCACTTGTGTGATATGTCCTATAGCTGCTCGTAAGTAAAATATTATATAACGCCAAATCCATTATGTATTAAATTTTCGTATACATCCACATGTGTGCGTCTATATGAAAAGAACCTTAATGGTCAGTTCTAGTTTTGAATATATTTGCGTTTTTCTAAGTTAGGGTCAAAATGATTTCTTTCGTAGTTGAGAGAAGTTTTTCAGCTTTGCGGTTAGTAGCGCTAAAAAGGATGTTTCAAATAGACATTTACGCATAAAATATTAGATTATATTAAAAACATAAAGAAAAAAATATTCAGGCGACATTTTTGGCAATGTTCGCTTAAAGAATAATTTTTCATTCCTTTTTTTTGGCTCCAGGAAGATGACAAAATAAAAAAAAAGTTACATAAGTTTTTACGTCTATTTTCACTTAATTTAATTAGAAAGCTTGATAAATAGCGAACTACCAGGTCATAAGTACCTGTCGAATGTAAGGCGGGCCTGTATAATAATAATTAGTTTAAAAAATTATGTGTTAAATTGCAATAATTATTACCTGACTAAGTGAAAAGTGGACAAAAATTAATTGAATTTCTGACATTATTCTAAGCGAACATTCCTAAAACTATTAAAAATTTAAATATATAGATATAGATATATATTTAAACATATAACAATTAATATCAAGTAGTATTGTATGTATTAAAAAAATTTTACACTAATGAAAATATTAGGCCCCAGTACGAGGCTTCTATCACATTCGATCCATTTTTTAGAGACGCTACAAAAACGTTTAAAAAAGCATTTTTTTTAAATTTTTAGCTCCTTTTTTGTCAAAAGCTTAATGCATTGCCACATTTTTGTCGCCTCATTTTTGTTCAATTTAAGGTAATATTTTTATATGCGATAAGGCATAGCAAAATAGAATACATTTTAAGAATCAGGGAATATTTAATTAACTATTACCAAGGTAATATGTGGAATTGTCGCACACA
The DNA here is from genome assembly GCA_010014905.2 of Druon quercuslanigerum. NCBI lineage: Eukaryota > Metazoa > Arthropoda > Insecta > Hymenoptera > Cynipidae > Druon > Druon quercuslanigerum. Next base: position 8,295 of record JAAAKG020046393.1, read on the forward strand.
ATTGTGCCACTCGACCCAATAAAATAAGAAATATTTTTCACGTAAATGTTGACTATTGGGATCTATTTATAAGAAATGTGGGAACGTGACCAAATTTTTGTTAATAAAATATCTCTGTCTTTCTTCTTACAGAATCAAGTCCTCAACCGTCATCCGGATATAGACGTATGACCATCTATGGACAGAAATATCGAGTGCCTGTTAATCAAGATTTTTCGTTTACTATGACAAATGATGGAATTATTTTTGATACACGTAATTAAAAAAATATATACCTTGTAAGGGAGTTGAAACGATTGCATCCGGAATATTCTGTTAAATTAATCGTTCTTGCATTAGCGCTCTTGGAGGTGCCAACCTTGTAATGTTTATTAGCCTGAAAATCATCCCTGCGTGTGAGCAATATGGTACAACACTTGCGGGGAAAATGCAGAATAGGTCGCCACTATCTCACGGTGGTGAGACGTCCTTATGGCTGAAATTTCACCGCGATTTCGCTCGGATCGGGTGCAATTTCTCAGATTAGCAGCCGATCCCGGCAAAATCCTGCGGTTGGCTTTATGACAAACTTTTAATTATATATATATATATATATATATATATATATGTATATATATATATAGTACAATTTACAATATTTATTTGGAATGAGATATTTCAAAGTTATGCTTTATAAAGCTACACCTAAAAAACAGCTAATTTTACCCAAAAAAAATGTGACCAGAAAAAAGATATTGGTTCGAACCTTTTGCAAAAAATTTTTTAAAATATATTGTTTATAGATAATCTTTAAGAACATTTTTTTTTAAAACACTGCCCACTAAATCATCGGTAAATTGCAAAGAATGTTGCACAATATTTTTCTATAGATAGTCTTTAAGATTACTTGTTTAAAGCACTGTCCAATAAATTATCGGTAGAAAGCGCTAGATGCTTATGATCAGGAAACTAATTCCATTTTAAATCAGGCCAAAATTCATTAAAAGTCTAGCTCATGGTGTCAAAATTGTTAAGTGTTTGCATATTTCGATAGGTTCTACGAAGAATAGGCTATCTTTTCGTTACCATCAAGAATTAGGCTAACTTCATTTTCTATGAAATATAGTTAACACGCATAAGTCTTAAAATATATAAAATCTTTCAAAATTTCTTGTTTTGAAAGTTAAGGATCCTAAATTACATTACAAACTGTCATACTAAATACTAGAGTTTTGAATTCGTAGGAAATGTTTCAAGAAAAAATGGGTTATTTATTTCTCCTGAAAACTTAGCTAAATGAAGTTAGCCTAATTCTTAACAGTAATGAAAAGATAGCCTATTCTTCGTAGAACCTATCGACTTTATTTTACGGTCAAAAGAAAAAAATCCGTATTTTAAATTAAATTTTTTTTTTAAAGATTTAGTATAATTATTCGAAAATCGCGTACAAAGCAAAGCAAAAAAATTCTGAGATAAATTTTTAAACATTTAGAAATATACTAAGAAAACGCCAAAACAAACAAAGTTATATTTCAACAATATTAGAAAACAGGTAGCGCTTTCCTGAAAAAAATCTGTTCTTGCTTTTGAAATTTAACGGAAAAAAGAGAAGATTTTCTGGAAAGTCTCTTCTTTTTATTATTATCAGACCGAGAACGTTTTTCCTATTTCAAATATAACGTTTTTCCCGTAAATCATACAAAATTCCACAAAAGAGCAAGTAATATTTATATTTTTATATATAATGTATTTGATTTAATGACACATTCTTGGGATTCAAAAAAAAAATGTAATTACTTGGACAATGATTTTTTTATTGTACAGACTAATTTAGTATGCCCAATTTAAAAATTATTTTAACTTTAAAATAAGTAGTAAATATATTTTCCTTACAGCACTCGATGAACTAGAAGTTTCAGAAACAGGTTCATCAAGAGGTTCACCAAGAGGTTCACAGAAATCTTCACCAATAGGTTCGCCTACAGGTTCACCAACAAGTTCACGCCCACGAACTGACTCACCATCAAGTTCAAAACCGCCAACCAAGACACAAACAAAACAAAAACCAGATTTTCGAGATAATGATACTGTGCATACCAGGGGTGGATTCAAAGTTGGAATATTCAAAAATGGGGTGCCTTATCAAATACATGGAACTGATGCAAATGGTATTTTAAAGACTAAACGATAATCTAAAGTCAATGCTAGCAGATTACCTTACTCTTAAGAAAACATAAATATGATAATGAATGCTCTATTTCAATTTGAGAACGCTTCTCAATTATGACATAGATATTGGGTTTTTTTGAACTTATGAAAATTCGTTTCTATTTATTGAGAAGTTGTTGCTGTCAAACTTCAGTTAAACGAGATACATAACTTTTCAAAATGTCTTAGGATTGCAGTAATTCAGAATGCTCAATCGCAGAAACTGTTAATAAGCATCGGATATGAAGAAAATGAAATAGCGTATCTTACTTCTATTAGAAATGAATCGACAAATATTGAACTTTTTCTCGAAGAGTTCGTATTTCATACTAAAAGTTTCGAAAAATTAATGTTTTGAATATTAAGAGAAAAATATTATTTGTGCGATTTAATTTCTATAATTTATAAATTCTCAACTCTTAATATTTAAGCCAGCCAAGAAGACTTCTGACTCACTAGCTTTGAACGTAAACCGAGAAAGCATTAACATTTATTGTTGCCAGGACATGTTTTAAAACCAAGATATTAGCGCTTCCCAATCATGCCTAATGCTTGCTAATTGGCTTATTTCACAAAATCCCCATCAGCCTTTGCAAGCTGTAGGACATTTCCCTATTTACACTTTACACTGCTTTGAGTCCAAATTTCTTAACACACTTTTGGTTATTTCGTACAGATAACCCTATGCTTCACAAATCAGTGATCATCTCCGTTGTTTGCAGATATTTTAAGTTGATAACTCCGTTTCTCATGATTTTTCGTACGAAATGATTTCTCACATCAATATGCTTTGGCCTGTTGTGATACTTTTTATTTTGAGGATGTTCTAGTGTTCCTTTATTATCATTCTAGATCTTAACTAACTTTGGTACCTGTAGACCTAAATGCACAAGAAATATTTTCTGTACAAGGCTTCTGTCGCAGCAGCTGGTAAAGCCATATACTAAGCCTCTGTGCTTAAAACATAGTATATGGCTTTAGCAGCTGCTGCGACAGAATCCTTGTACAGAAAATATTTCTTGTGCAGTTAGGTCGACAGGTACCATAGTTAGTTAAGATCTAGAGTGATAATCAAGTCACAGTCCTTTTCTTCCTTGCCTCTCAAGAGATAGCTGCGTCTCCAAAAATGAGCACACAGCCTCTTTATGATTTTCAGTCACCTATACATTTAGCTCAGCCAGTGTCAACAAAACTTTTGAGAGCACTTCCTGCATTTTGATGCACCACGCCGACATTTAATGTTTTATTTAAATACCGAAGAACTCGTTTTGCTGTAACTTAATATATATTTTTCGGTAGCAACTGTTATATTGACTAAGCCAATTTACTGTGCACGCTATGTTTGGCCTAGTTGCGACAGCCAGATACATTATTGCTCCAATTAATTCCCGAAATGGGTATTCAAACTGCTCTTCTTTGATATACTTCTCAGGTTTACTCAATTTCGAGCTCAAGCTGATAGGCGTTACAACTGATTTACAATTTTTCATGTAAAACCTTCTTAGAATTTATTCGATATGCAGCTTTTGCGAGATCACGATGGTGTTTTTAGTTTAAGTAATTTCCTTACCCAAAGAGCGCTTCACTTTACCCACATGTCTAACATCAAAACTTCTTCTCAGTTTGCCCTTAAATCCAATATATATAATATCATATTTATATATATAATATAATATTTCCCAAGGCTTCTTTCATCAATATTCTAATTGAGTCCAATCTGGCTACTGGATAAAAAGTGTCATTAAAATCAACTCCGGTTCGTTGAGCGTATCCTTTCGCACCAGAACGCACTTTTCTGCTTTAGATTGTTCCGTTATTTGTCTACTTATAAAGAAGTGCCATTCTACATCGGACAGCATTTTTACTTTCTGAACGATGTTTCGATTCCTAGGTTCAATTCTTGATCAGCACCGTAAGTTGATGCTGAGTTGCCCTTTGCAATTCATCAGTATTACATCCAGACAGCGCTTCCTTCACCCATATTTTACCAATTTTGCAGCAGTTTTCAGTCTCTGCAATTAAACCTTCTTGCACAATATTGTAGATTTTTCTTGGTCACCATGTAAACTTGTTCTTTTAACTCGAGGGTTGCCAGCAGCTTACTAAGCTTGCTGAAATCCTAAAAAGGGTTCCTTGTGAAATTAATCGATGACATTTTGGATGTCTTCTGCTAGGTGTTCTTCCTCAGCATCACCCCCTTAGAAATCTTCTCTGCTATACTTTATGCTTTATTCTTTAGAAAAATGTGACAAAAGATAATAAGTCCTATTTCGTTTTCCTTGTCGGAATCTACCCTTTTTGAACAAATATTGTTAGTACTTATAATTTATCATAATTCAGTACCTGTAAGTTAATGATTATTTATAAATTAAAATTAATAATTGACCTTATTTTTCGTACTGGAACAGGTAAAGCAGAGAAACTCGTTCCTAAACGTCGTTATACAGTGCGCCGTGGTGAAGAGACTATAGCAATATTTACGGCCAAAGGTTGGGAAATATATAATGACAAGAATAAGCAAATACCTTCTCAAGCAGGTAATTGACGAACCAAACCACATTCTAAACAAATATATTATATAATTGTACCTAAAGCATCGAGTTGTTTTTCTTCATAATTAAGAGGTATTTAGAGGTTCTATACAATTTTATGCATCCCTTGCTAATTAAGGTATTATATTGGCATAAAACGGGTCCTGAGGAAAACATTTTAAAAATTGATTATCAATACTGATGGTTTGATACATGGCAGCTTGTCTTCTAGGGAAAGGGATGTTCTATAACTTAACCTTATTCTGTTTTTAATAATAAATTGAGTGTTCTTGTTGAAAAATAAGCTGTTATTCATCCAAATAGATTTTTGTGAGTTATTACAATTAAAATTATTGGAATTGTCATCTGCCCAAAAGTTATTTACAGCATAAACAGACTTCATATGTTTAAATGCACACTACATATTTCTTAGCTCTTATTTTTTTGTAAGCCACTGCCTCAATCTAAAAAAGTTCATTTTTTTTAATAGAATTTTTACATTTTTTTAAAAAGAAACGCAAAATATAAGAAACTCTTCAAGTAAAATCTTACATACCTACGAAGATACTAAAGAAAATTGATCTCGCTCTGTTTTATTATTTTGCATCCTTTAGAAGTAAAATTAAAAATAATTGCTGCTGAGAAAGCTGCAAAAATATTATATTCGGAAAACACTGGCATTCGCACTCAATATTTGAATGATTATTACAGTTAAAAAAATTGTTATAAAACTGAAAAGGCGGATACCTTTGTTTTCATCACAGAATGACAAATCCAAATGCCAATTCATTCAGAAACCATCAGACAAACTTTTTATAAAATGCTGTCTGCTTTGAAATACAATTGATTATCTATAGTATTAAAGACTTTGAAAACTTAGAGTGTAATATTTCTGTTAATCTATTAGCTATCTAAACCAAGCTTCGTGTTTAAAGAGAAACTACCAAGGTACAAAAATTCAGTGAATGCGGAAGTTATTGCGCTAAAAAATCATCTTCTAGAAATATTTTGCATTGAAAGTGAAATACATTAATGTTGCAAAATTTGCATAGCTGAGTCTTTTTAAATGAATTCTACTATGCAGACGATGATGATATATTGATATAAATCTTTACATATTTAATTTGGATAATTTAATGAGATCAATTTGAAGGTAGTCTGTTATTCGAAAAAATAAGCTATTACCTCTGGCAAATTGCTGATTGATTCGAACTAAATTGGATGATCCGCTAAGTAAATGCATTGCTATATGGTCATCCAATTATTGTTATGGATGCAAGAAAACAGCATTCTTTTGTTGAATGAACATATAGATGCACTTTTTTCACGTTATGGTTAATGTTATTTAAATATTTCACTTATTTCACCTGGTCCAACCGAAAAGTCATCCGTTATGAATTTTGAGTTTATATTGCCTGGACCATTGGAAACATGTGATCAAAAGTTCACTAATTGCTTCGTATGTTAATTAAATAATTTACTAATAAATAATAACTTCCGTATAACAGATTCCTTTGGTTGGGTCGAATAAATACGGGTTAATAAATATTTACATTTAATTTACCAAATGAGTTCATTGTATATTTTTATAAAGAACTCCATTTTTTAGTGCATTTATCAAAGTCGTATTATTTTTGTTACTTTTTTAACACATTTCTTTATTTTATCAACTGTTTCAAATTTTATAAAATGTTTCAAATTTCTGAAATAATCATAATGTTTAAGATTTTCAGAAATAATTTAAATATCTAAATTTCTAAAGTTTCTACCATGTTATAAACTTATAAAATTATTACAAATTCTAAAATTTTTCAAATGTTTAAATTAATTATTTATACCTGAAATATAGAACTTTCAAATTTTCTAAAAATTTAATTGTTTTAAAATTTTTTCTTAGCTGGATGTTTGACTTATAATATTCTATTTGAGGACATGGCTAGCCAAATAAGGCATTTACTGCTTGCGAAGGTGTCGCTCGAAGTATAGTGTGACGGTCAGGCTATCAAGAAACGATTAATAATAAATTTCAAGCTACTTTAAGATAAAAAACTTTTGTCTTTTCCTTTTTTTGTGTCGTTTTTTCCAAAAATCTAATTTCAAAATATTTTCTTTTTCACCTTTAAATAACTCTTTATCTTCTTAGAAAACGGTAAGTAACTAAATTTGTAGCAATTTTTGAGGATAAATACAATCTCTTTCTAATTAATTTTTTTTGTAGCTTATGCGTGTTATCCAAAAATTTAATTTTTATTTTTAAAGTTTTTATTCCGAATCAAACAAAAACCACGCGTTTAATCGAAAATAATTCCCCAAAAAATTTGTAGATATTTTTAGGGTGCATAATTTGGGTTTTCTCATCTTTTGTCCCATCTTGTATGCTTCGAAGCGCAGTTTTTGATAGAATCGGAAACAATAATATCAGCAACAAAAAAAAATTTCTTGGAAAAACAACACAAGTGACAAAAAAAAATGAACTATATTTTGATACGCAGCCAGACATCGATGGCTTGGAGACATTTTTAGCATTTTTGCTTGGGTAACTAAATTATCCAGCGCAAAGAGCTAGTTATAATAGGCGCGCGTTTTTTATTTATATTTTATATAAGATAGAACTATTTTTTAAACTAAATTTTTTTTTTTATTTTCAGAGCCAAGCAAAAAGGTGGTTAAAGGAAAAAACAAAATACGTGCATGATGGATCAGAATGTACGATACACGGATTTTACTGAGAATTTCCTTGAGTGCCACAAAAAATATATTCACTATTTTAAGTGAATACTAGTGAAAATATATAAAAAAATGTAAAAAAATAATGAAATTAACACTAACACATTTACTTAAAAGACGGGTGAAGCCGTTTGGATTTTATTATAATTATTATTACCATTATTGTTATTACTACCAAACTATGTAGCATGAAATAAAAAGTTATGACTAATAACAGTTCATTATCTCTTAATTTTAAAATATGACTATATAATATATAACACAATAAGATAATATATATATATATATATATATAATATCTTAGAATTTATTTACTAAATTTTAATTTTAATTATTAATTCAGTTCCTAACCTCTCTCATTTTGGATAGTGTCTAAAAAAATACTTTTTTGGATGAACATTTTATTATTTAGTTTTATATTTAATTATTTAATTAATTTTTTAAAAAACTTATATATTTTTTGTTTTAACAGTTAAAATAGCATCAGGAAAGGAAAAATAAAATGTTTAGAATAGCGGTACAAGATACAAAAAATTAAAAAACAATAATGGTTCACTCAAAAAAGGTTTATAGTTTCTGCATCCATTTTTTGTATGGGGCACGTAGTTTTTGTCTAACAGTAAACAATAACATTAAAAAAAATTAAATTATGAAAAAATGGACGCAACATATAAAATTTCTTAGTAAACATTTTTAATAAAACCCTTAATTTTTGTTTAATATTAAAAATAACATTAAAAATAAAGAAACGAAATTTTTGGCAAAACGACAAAAGCTACGGATTAAAATAAGTACTCAAAACTTGTTCAACCCAAAAAGATCTTTGATGGGAAACATCTTTAGCTTTTTTTAAAAGGTGCAGGGATAACAAAATCGTTCCAAAATTCTTACATTAAAAAAATAATTTGGGAACATCAAAATCCAAATCAATTTGGCACAAAACAAATTTGCTTCTTTTAGAAGAAATAATACAATACACTAAACTTGTCTTACACGCTACACGCCAAAAAACTATTAAAACTTCATCTTTTCCTATCAAATCATGCTAGAGTTGACATTTGGTCCACATCGAACCGCATATCAGTTGACCAATCCCAAGCGATTTAAGATCTTTAAACACATAAACAAAAAATAAAATTCGACGAACTACTTCCAGTAAGGCAAACACTTCTAACTAACTTAGTGAAATACACCTCTGACCATCCTCTTAGCATTGAAATGATTTCAGTCTTATCTAAAGGACATAATTTTGCAGTAGCCCTCTCCAAAAGCCCAAAAGAAGAAATCATCAGTAATTTGGAATCCACAATCTATACCCTTTCACATAAAAAAGCGAATGACATACGACGTAGCACGGCTAGAATTTCAGGCCAAGCCCAAGTGCCTACCTCAAACTTAAAAAAACAAGAAAAAAGCGCAATTATACAACTCAATCAGAATAAACCTTTTAACTGACGGTACATATAAAAAACTTAAAAGGGACCCCACAAAAACAATATTCAGGAAAACAAAAACCCTTTTCAAAAATACTAAGCATAACAGAGAAACAATATCTAAATTAATACCTACGAATCCCATCTCTCTAAGGCTACGGAATCCCAAAAATCCACAAAAACAACATTTTACTCAGGCCGATCGTCAGCACAATAAACTCACCTACTCACAAGCTAGCTCGCTTCCTCGCCAATAAACTGAATCCTTTTACAGGAAACTCTGTTACTTACGTCCAAAACTCTTTTGACTTTATCAAAAAGATTCAACAGATTTGCATTTAACCCTAAGAACAATAGTGAGTTTCGACGTAACATCTCTCTTGACAAAGGTACCAACCTCTGACACAATTGATATTATTAAATATTTTGCAAACATTCCTTTCTAGCTTATACCTTTGATAGAGCATTGTATCAATAATACTTACTTCGCTTTCAATAACTAATTCTATTAACAAACCTCATGAGCAGCAATGTGATCTCCAATCTCACCTGTAACATCCTAATACTTACTTCTCTTCCAACAACTAATTCTATGAGAAAACCTCAGGAGCAGCAATGTGATTTCCAATCTCACCTGTAACATCCCAATACTTACTTCTCTTTCAACAACTAATTCTATGAACAAACCTCAGGAGCAGCAATGTGATCTCCAATTTTACCTGTAACATCCAACATCTTTATGGAACATCTAGAAACCGAAATCTTCAATCAATCCAAGCCTAAACCGAAATTTTGGTTCCGTTACGTGGAGGACACTTTTGTCATCTGGCGACATATACTAAATGAAATAAAGAAGTTTATCGATTTTATCAATCAATTACATCCTAATATACAATTGACCAAGGAAATTGAACAAAACGGAAAATTGCCTGTCTTGTACGTACTAGTATACAAAAAATCGAATAATACATTAGGACATGAAGTTTACAGAAAACCCACATATACAAACAGATACCTACATGCCCCCTCTCACCATCACCCATCTTAAAAACAATCGGTCATCAACTCCCTTGTATACAGAGCTGTTTCCATAACGGATAAAGGCAATTTACAAAAAGAATTACAAAACGTTAAACAAATCCTAATACAGAACGATTACACAATCAAACAAATTGATAAAGCAATAAGAAAATATACCCAAGAAAACAATTCAAAAGAACCTCATCAAGTAAGAGAGAGAGAGAGAGAGAGAGAGAGAAACGACCACCATCTTACCCTACATCCAAGGTACCACAGAACAAATAGGAAGAATTCTCTACAAGCAAAACATCCAAACCATATTTAAACCACCTGCGAAAATAAGATATCTTCTAAGCAACCCTGAAGACAAAAAGGCACCTCTTTGTGATCCAGGTGTATATAAAATCCCTTGTTCTTGTGGCAAAGTCTATATTGGAGAAACCGGGAGAGCGGTGAGCCAA
>JAAAKG020046404.1:0-18652 GCA_010014905.2 Druon quercuslanigerum
ATATTCGACTTAACTTCAGATCTGTCTTTAATTAAGAAAGCAACTGAATTTAAGTGTGAAAACTATCCTGAATAAAGCACTAACTTATCTTAAATAAGAAATCAACAATTTTCTATTGGAATAAAGTAAAGTATGCTCCTAATTTAAATATGCAGTTCTGAAAGTAAGTTGAAGGTAACCTAAAATGACTTGTGAGGCTGTCATTACCTAAAAGAAAGGAATATTTCTTCCTGAATTTCAGGTTCGTACTGCCTTGCATGACGTTGCAGAACGCTTACTTTATTATTCAGCTCGTGGCCATTCATGCTAGTCGAGTTCTACTCCAATACTCCATGTCGCGATGGTCAGTATCGACTATGATACTATGTTTTCATAAGTTGTGGAATTTCAGTTTCACGGATTTAAAAAAATGTTGCAGCAAAATCAGTTCGATTGTCAGATAATATTTGGATTATTATACCTATGAACATAATTAAATTATTATGAAACTTTTTACTTCGCAATGTAAGCGTCCTCACAATAAATTACTTAACCCAATTTTCCAAAGATTTTTGACCCCACCTACCCTCTGTATACCCTTTTTCCGTTTTCCCTACTTTTTCTGTATTTTCTTGCAAGTTAGAAACCCAACTTGTATATTTTCTGTAACGAATAACTATATAAGAACAACTCAGGAGTGTAGGTTAGGCGTGACAAATCACTTGTTTTTAGTTAAAATATCACCCTTAATTTCAGTTAGGCTATAGTATTAACTTAATGTTATATTAGCTTGCAGTATACATATATTCTTAATTCAAGAGCTGGCCTACCTGAATTTGTGGTCGTGCCTCCCTGAATTTCAGATAGTCCCTACCTGAATTTCAGGAATCTGACTTCCTTAATTCAATGTTTAAATGTAATTCTTAATTTTAGATTGCTTATGCTTCATTTTGTGAACATAAAATGAGCCGAATTTGCGACTTAAATCCACTGGGAATTGAACTACAGAACTTCCTATTGACGGTTGGATGCTTTTCCCTGAAGCTACTAGAGAGATCAAAATATGAATCCTTTTTCAGTAATGCTCGATCGAAGGAGAAGATCTTTTTCAGAAAAATACTTAATTCATAGCTCCATCTAGTCCGAAAAGACGTTAAAAATTTCTATTAGTCTCTGATGATAATACAGATTCCTTGTAAAATTTTACTTGTAATACCTGGCAAAATAATGCGTTTATTTCTGAAAAAGGATTATTCTTTCAATCTCTCGAACAGCTTAAGGCAAAAGCACCCGCCCGGCATTCGGAAATCAAATATCACAAACTATGTAACCTATTTTTGTCAGTGTAATGAGATCTTTTTATAATATGATATACCTCGTACATCCAGTTTTGATCCCAACCTTTCGTATTAATGGAAAGTTAGACAGCAATATCTAGGGATAAATAGGGCTAAATGGAAAAGAAGAAGTATTAAAAATGGTTTAGTTTCAAGTTCCAATCGTTAACAATTCTCCAAATTCAGAAGGAAAGCGTTAACCTAGTCTTCTGATAATATTGGCTTGGATGTTAAACACGGAAATGGACTAAACTCTTGTTATCAAATTTCGGTGAAATCATTTTCTATTTGCACCGTGATGAGAAATGATGTTCACTGTTCAGCCAGATTTGACAAACATATTGATCGTATCTGGGACAGCTACAGTGAGACTCATGAAATACACGACACCGGTCAGGGGTTACATTGATGTAGACAGTTCGGGTGGGTTTCGCATCCGAGCATACATCGGTTTTGAGTCGCTGTATGCCGCTGAACCGCTAATTGATTTAATTGATTTTGCACACGGTACGTCATTATCGATGCGGACGAAAATTCGATGCGGTGTAGGGCACGGCACACATTAAAATCAGCGAACCAGCATTCGAGTTCGCGCTCAATGGCACGAAACATCAAGAGGTAGCCAGTAACATTGGGTTCCCATAGTTGCACAATCCACATCCTGTTAAAGCTCGGCATTAAATTTTAAAACTTTGTAAGAAACTTGAAGCATAAAGTTAACTCGCTTTATTCCAATATTATATTCACAAGAGGAGGTATTCGATGGTTTTTCAAGTATCAAGAGGAATCTTTTAATAACTCGTATATATGTATATTCATCTGAAGGAAGCTGCAGTAGATTGAACTAAAATTATAACTTGAATCAATAGCGGTTGGTCATTGTAGCGAAAAACTGGAATATGACAGTGAATTTATTGTCTGACGGATTTTTTTTTTAATTTTCCGTTATAGTAGAGATATTTATCTAGTCGCTTTAAAATGTCTTTTAACTTCCGGTTAGATCAGAGAGTTACGCTCTGAGCTTGCGACCGGAAAATATTGGTCTTATTCTTGCTATCTGCATTTTTTATCACTTTTAAAAAATTTTTTATTGTAATTGTCATTGCTGCCACATCATAGAAAAATTCAGATTCTTATGCAATTTATTTTTCCAAAAACATCACTCATTACTCTAATTCCAAAAGATGAATATAATAGTAATAGAAACTGTATTTTATTGGCTTTCTGTTTTGATATAATTTTATTATACTATTTTTGTACATTATATTTTTATCGTGGAAATCATAATTACTAAAATAAAAATACTTCTTTAGTTGAATGAGGAAAAATGAGATTTTCCTATAAAAAAAAATTTTCTCGAGGTTCAATGCTAAGTTACGCCCCAAATAACAAATTTTAAACAGGATTTCTCCAAATTTGGTTGTCATCCGAAAAATGAAAATTTTTGTGTTTAATTTGTTTCTGATTAAAGAAGGTAAATCTTACGTTTTTATTAGAATTTTAAAATTCTAGATTTGGAAGCAAGCTTTCGCGATAATTTTTTCCGAATATCGTTGACTTCCGAATGTCGAAAATGTTAAATTCAGTGTTAAATTTAAATTTAGAATGGATCAGATTCTTTAATGCTATAAATTATGAAATTTGTAGTTTATAAGGCTTGTATTTGAAAATCTGAATTGCCGTGAGAAAATTTTTGTGAAACGAAAAAAAAATCGGGAATTCGTTTCTGAACCCTTACCGGTCACCCTGAGTCAACATTATCATTGAACATTCAAAGAGCATTGTGCACATTGTTCAAAAAGTAAAACAAAAAAGTAAATTAAAAAATGCCATTCCAATCGGAGCATAATATGACATCATTGAGGCTATCAGAGCAATTGGAAATTTGCCAAAAGTCCTTAAATTGTGAATTTCCCATGCGTTTAAAAAAAGATTATCCATTCATTCCCTTCGGGAACGACTATCACTGGCACAGGTCGCAAAGGACCAGCGATCGTAACGGCGTGAATGTCCACCTAGATGTTAAACCAATAACGATTGACTGCGTTTTAAATTAGCCTTGGGGTCGGAGGGTAGACCTGTTATCCTGCCATTAGGATCACAGTAGGTATTATCGTAGGCACGGTCCAACGACTGCTCGACTGAACTGGATCCAGTGAATGCATGCCAGTCGCTGGATAATCTCGTTATCACCACCGTCGTAATCATATTTTGCTTTGCAAGACCATCCAGCCAAATACTATTACTCCCTAAAAATATTCCTATTGCACTAACGGAAAAAGGCCATGCTGGCCTTTTCCTCATCCACTCTTTCGAGTTCTGCTAGTGGTGAGGCTTCAATCAACTTCAGCCGAAAGATCTCTCTATGTTGTTCCAGCTTAAACAACAACTCGAATCGAGAAGATGGTTTTCTGCAATTTTCATCTCCTCTGGCCAAACTGCGTAGCAGAGAGGCTACTAATAGAGATATTGGGTGGAAAATATTAATTTGCATTGATCTAAATATATTTTAATACAGGCAAAAGTGGAAGAAACACAGTGATCCCTAAATTTAGGATGGGGTTTGGGGCTGACTTGGTGGGGAGCCAACTCAGATGCACGGTTACGCGTAACTCGAAGTTTTGTACGTATAATACTTAATTTACGTATTATACGTAAAAAATGTAATTAATGTAACGAAATGGCGGACTGGAAAGGAGCGTAGGGGAAAAGACCATGTTTGAAGAGCGGTTGACCTTTGCTTGTCGGCTGACAGTGACAGTTGCTGGGCTCTCTTTTCTTGGATTTTGCCACGGCCCTGTTTAACTGCTTTTCCGAGAATTTCAGCCAAATCAAAAATCCATTAGGGAAGGTTGGACTGATTCTGAAAAGACTGTGATACAAACTTTGGAACGCCAGCGCTGACCCTGGCCTTCACTCGCGTCTTTGGGACCAGTAGTCCGAGAGAGGGGGGAAACCAGGCAATTTCTAAAACGCCTATCATCCGTCTGCCAGTAGTTGTTGCTCTTAATGACGGACGGGTTGTCTGTTTTCTCTGTGTTTCGTATACCTTCGAAAGTGTTCGGTGTTCTCGTGGGTTTTCATCTTTTGTGCTTGCCGATGATGGGTTCCTGTGTTGCTTCGAGTTCTTTTTGCTTCAACGTAACTTCGGTGCTTTGTGGCTGTTCCTTCCAGTGATAGGGCTGAACTTGCTACCTTCTTTGTTGTGGATTCATTCAGTTTATCAATCCTGGTTGCACTCGGGGATGTTACTGGAATTTGCTTATTCATCGGAACCTAGTGACTCACGGTGCTTGTACCTCCTCCCCTGATCAACGAAGAGGTATTCAAAGGCGACTTCGTTAGGTATTTGTTCCTTTTTGCTTTAAACGCAACATTCATTTCATAGAGCTATGTCCCTTAAATAGTTGTTTACCGCAAAGTTTACCGCCGAGTTTACCTCAGGGTTTACCGCAAAGCATACTTCTACGTTTACCGCAATGTTTACCTCAATGTTTCTCACAAAATCGATATAATGTGATTAAATAGATTATAACAATTACACAATAAATTAAATCTACGATTGAACGTTCAGATCATTGTCTTTCTCGCTCACATCAATTAACGGAGCACACTTATGTATTAAGAAAAGAATATAATCAATTTGCAACTTGGACAATCGTTTTCTTTCAGTTGATGACCTGATCCACTCCCATCTCTCTCGGGCTCTTTATATTTTTAAACAGACCATAACATAACCTCACTTTTTCCGCAATGCAGATTAAATGAATTGTTTTTTATCAAATTTAAGAAATGAGTAAATCAAAAGTTGGAACTGCAAAGGGACAAAAAATCCCTTGGAAAAAACTGAAGTTTGAGCAGCTGAAAGTTGAAAATCAAGCAGTTTCAAAATGTTCAATTTGTACAAGTATTTCAAAAAATACTAGCTACGACCAGTAGCCATCTTGAAAACGTAAATTACATGTAAATAACTATGCACGTAAATTACGTATGCAACCCTGTACCTGAGTGAGCACCGCACACCCCTCCCAACTCCGCAGACCCCCGCGTAGCTCATCACACACATACCCGCGGGGTAACGTCAATTCTCGGAATGTCTGAATCCGAGAGGCCTGAATCTCGGGTTCGCTGTAGTAATTCTAATCGATCCTCAAACTGCAGCTATTTTAAAACAACGGAATTGATAAAAGAGTAAAAGTAGAAGGACGAACATTATTATAATGTTACTAATGTTACTCTGTGAAACTTAGGCAATTGCAACAATCTTCCTATTATTCACAAGCACCAAGAACATGAAATAGAGGCTTTTTTCAGATTTGTTACGTGGAACTTGGGAAAGATTTATGGATTGAACTTGACAATCGTGGAAAAGTTACGCAGTTTCGTTGATCAGGGAAAATCAGCGAAAAGCTAGATAATAAAAAAAAAATTACAAAATTCAGGGAATTTCTGCAAGGGAAACCATAAATAACCGTCAAGAATAACCAATTATAAAATGGTAAATTATGTTCTTTAAAGTTTAAATATTATTGGTCAGAGGGAATGGAAAACTGAACAGGAAAATATCAGGAATTCTGGAAAGTAAGTTTTGCGGGCACCCTTACACAGTGAACTGTAAAATTCTAAAGTCAACTAACCTTGATCTAATTTTAATCAATTTTATCTGAATTTAAGACTCTTTTTTGAAATTCGAAATGTGTTCTTAAATCTAACCAATTTCGCATAAATCCAGACAAGATTTTCTGAATTTAAGACATAACAATTTTAACCCATTGCAGTACAGTTTTGCCTCTGTGATAAAAGAAACCTCTCCGGAATACCAGGCAAAATTTCACATTTTTTATGGTGGCTCAATTGTTTCTATTTTTTGCTTGAAATTCCTGCCTGGGTCATCAAAATTTATTCTGAAAAGAAGCAACATTTTCAGCGACCTTTCGGCCAAAGTTAATTCAAGCTCACTGGAATGCACCGCAGGATAATTGCCAATTTATACCGATCTTTCAGTACCTCTCTTTGAGCATACGTTTTTTATGATGGAACGAAGTACTGCAATTAACGAGTTAGTTCGATTTTCAAATTTTTTATGTCACTCCTGTTCAATTTTTCTTTCCCTGGAAACGAGATTTAAACGAAAAGAGGGGTGTCAATAAAGTCAGTTTCTTGACCACGATAATATTCTTTTTATTTTCGTTTTTTAGAGAATTATATTAGCTTAACTAATAACCGATAGAAATTACTTTATATTGCGTTCGAGTTTCACAATATTAAATTTTTCATTTCTTTAAAAAGAAGTAGATCTCAATAAACAGAATGTTTTCCTTTCTCTGCGCATATCCTTGCACAAATTAGCATTTCTGTATTTTTAAAATAAATCGGTTATTTATTTAATAGTGTATTTTAATTTTTTCAAAGGAGAATCAATACAACAATTATTTTAAAACTATGTTCACAGGGTAGTAAAATGTGTTAAAATTTACAGTCTGACTTGTTAATTTTGTGAGAGAAATAAAATGGTCTATGTAATTGTAGATAACTATTCTCCAAGATCTTTTCTGATTAGTAATTCTTATAAATACTGGATTATATTTCCTGAAATTCGATTTTCTATGAAATGAAGGTGAAAAATTTAATTTGTGTTTTAAAATCGATCGACATTCCTTCTTAAATAATCATTTATAAATTATGTGAGAAATTATAATGAAATCGCAATATCCTACTTCAGATTGATTTATATTCATCATTTTTCAATTGCCTTAGAAATGACTGATAATGCAATTCAGACTTTTCGCTATGGAAAGCTGTTGAGCTCTAATGTAAATTCTTTAATATCGTTGACGCAACTTAAACGTGAATTACACTTTATTTTCGCTCTTAAAGGCTGTTGAACATTATTCTAAATTCTTTAATTCGAGAAATAATTGAAATGTAATTTTTGCTCATTAATAAGCTCTTTTTTGAATAACAGATTTTAAGATAAGCGATTGTTTACTTTTTCAGAAATCTTAAACTTCATTTTACATCTTGGTTAGTTTGAGTTTCGTGAATTATAACGAATAAAAAGTGCGTTCTTATAAGAATCTCAGGATTAGAAATTTAGTTAGGTTGTGTAGAAAAACTGTTAAACACGTTGTTTTTTTGTAACAGGTGTAGGTAATTCTCGATTTGAGGAACAAGAAAAACAAAGTTTTAGGAAATTTATTGTAATTTTAATTTAGGTCAAATTGTACAAAATTGCTCAAAATTTCCAGAAATTTAAGATATCCAAAGATTTTTGAAAGTAAAAAAATTCCAAAATTTTCGTTTTATGCCGAATTTCTGAAAATTTATAGAAAATTGTTAAATTACCAGAAATTTCAGAAAACAAAAAATGTTCAGTAATTTATCTGTAATTTACCGGTAATTTATGCTCATTTAATTTGTTATAAATAAATAGTTATGTTTGGAGACCATTTCACTTATTTTATAAATCAGAAAGAGTAGACTGCCGTGGTGTTTAAGAAAACAGTATCTACAAAAACAGGAAACCGAGATAATAGAAGAAAACTGTTTAAATCATTATTCGTGTAGGCTGCTCATTTAAAATTACTTTTGAAACTTTTTTATTGTTCTTGGCTAATTTACAGGTGATCTTCTCATTTATGAAAAAAATTAATTGTTAATTTTTTTTAAAAAATTCAGATACTGCAAAAAATGTGAAGCAAAATTACGCAAAAACTCCGCATCTGTAAAAACTGCTTTCTTGCGAACACCGGGCCTCGGAAAGCAACCCTGATGTTCGCAAGAAAGCAGTATCTGCGATAAATCGAATAATTAATAAATCCATTCAAACACATGCTTGAAATAATTTAAAAAGTACATTTCAATAATATTATATAAATAATAATTACAAGTATTAACGTCTTTTAAAATATAAACAAATACAAATTATTTCAAAAAGTCGAAAATTTCTTTGTAAAAAATTCTTTTCAAATTAAAAAAATAGTGTTTTGTACCTTTCTTCAGCAATCAATAACTGGGTGCCGGTCGGTGTTAGGCAAAAACGCAGTTTCTGAAAGATACTAGTTTCTTGCGTAATTTTGGGTGCTGTATTCGAGCCTCCGTGTTATAATTCTTGCAGTTACGAAAAATTTTCTGTAGATACTGTTTTATTACCTAAAACGACCCACCAGAATCAAACGATGCGGCTTTTTTGCAATAATTATTAAAAAATTATCTCTAATTTTATTAAAAAATTTTAAAAACAATTTTCATAAATTTTCATACTTTATTTTTTTACGATTCCAGCGATATAAACAACTCATTTTCGATTTTTTAAGATACTGCTTCCTTAAATGTCACCGCAGTAGAATTCCAATCATTTTTTTTATATTAGTAAAAAGCGACAGTAAGAAAAAATAAAACGCAAAAACTATTGTTTAAATAATTACCTTTCCGAATTAATAAAATTTTTATACTCTTTTTTGAGGGAAGGGTAGTAAACAAAGTGAGGTGAGGGTTAGGATAAGAAAGCGAGGGGAGGACAAGTAGGTGGAGTGGGGTAATTTATGATTGATAATGTAGGGAAAGTTATTGATGGGGTGTAGGGTAATTGAGATTGGAGGAAGTTAGGTTGGTGGGAGTGAGGTAATTGAGGGGAGTGATAACGGATAGAGGGGTACCGAGGGAATTGATAAAAGAGTGAGCAGGGCAGAAGGGGTAACATGTAGAGGGATAGCGATTGTAGGAAAGCAGGGGAATTGAGGGAAGTAGAAGTTAGTGGACTGGAAGTGATGGAATTTAGAGTTAAGGAAACGAGATGAGATGAAGTAGGGGAAGTGATGAGAAGAGAAAGTAAGGGAATTGTGGTGAAGGGTAGTTAGGCGAGTGAAAGTGAGGAAATTTATGGATGGCAAATAGGGAGATTGAGGTTAGAAGAAGTGATAGGAGAAGTGAGAGATAGTTAGTTGTGGCGGAGGAATTGAATGGAGGGTACGGACCGGAAGGGTGGGTAAGTGAAAAGTAGGGATATGTGGAAATTCGTAATAGGAGAAGTATAGAAGAGGGAAATGAATGGGAAGGTTTGGGAAGTGAGGAGTGTATGGTTGGAAGGGGAAGTGCGAGGAGGAAACTCCTGTGGGAGGGGAAGTAGGTGAGTCAAAGTATGCGAAGGGGAGATTTGAACGACTTAATTGTCTTCTTAATAGGCTACGAAACCTTTTTCCTAATTAATTAACTTGATATAATACATGCAGAGATGAAAAGAAGTCCTCGAAGAGCATTAGTTTGTTATTTTTAACCCTATTAAAGTGTTGTACTTCAATTATGTAGAACATTGCCTACGCTCATGTTAGATTGTGCAATTTAGACAGTTAGGTTGGAATGGTTCGTTACAGGAGATGTTCGTGAAGATAGTTCTGTTACACAGCCAACTTTGATGACTTTGGCTGCAATTCATGCATCTACTTAGGCAGACGTCTTTGTCCCCAGTTTCTTAGTGATATTCTTAGTGTCTTAGCCTACATTAACATAACAAATTTCTGAAATTTGCATACCACTCGTGAGTCTACAATCTATATACATGGACCTAAATAATAACAATGCCTTATATATAACTTCATTCTGCTTATTCTTAATTAATTAATTACGACTATTACTGTGCCGTCAACTTTAATAGCTAATCCGTTTTTCATTGTTACAGGGAGTGTACTAACCGGGAAAATCGAGAATTAGCCTAGATTTAAAATAAAATCAATAAAAACCGGGACTACAAATTGAAGCCAAGAATCAAATTTAATTTTTTGAAAATGTGATATTTTTTATTAATTATGATAATAAGACGAATCAATTTTAATGTTTATCCTTTGCTTAAAAAATTCTATTACACATTTTCTGTACCATAATTTTTTTTACAGGATTTCTAAATAGGTACTTTTATTTCATGAGCAAATTCTTATTTTAATGTTTTTGAATATTATTGAGCAAATAAAAAATTTTAGTTGTGAGTGACACACTTAAAGGTAAAACGATTATGGTTTTATTTCAAAAGATTCTTTTTAATTTTTTTTGAAAAGAAAAAATATTTATAAAAATTTCAACAACAAAATATGCAATATTGCAATTTCGCAATTTTGCAAGATTACACAATTTAGAAAAATGATTTAAAACTGGAAAAGATTTTTTTTATTTTGTAAAAATTGATCTTTTTTAGTTGAAAGTTCAAGTATTTTGTTATAAATTCTTATTTTTTTGCATAAAATCAATATTCTTCATTAATAACTTAATTACTTGGTTTAAAATTATGTTTATTGTTAATGATTCGTATTTTCTTATTAAAAATTCAAGTTATTTGTTGAAATCCCATCTTCTTTATGAACTTAAGTATTTTTTCTTTAAAATTAAAATCGCTTTTAGTTAAAATTACGACTGTTATATTTTCGTTAACAATGCATGTTTTTTGGTTCAAAATGTAACTATTTGGTTCCAAATTGAATTAATTTGTTAAAAATTCATTTTTTGATGAAGATTCATTATTGTATTGAATTCATCTCTTAGGTTAAAAATTTAATTAATGAGGTTTGAATCAACATTTTTTTTGAAAATTTAAATTTCGGGTTAAGAAACTATTTTCCTGAAAATTTGTCTCTTGGTAGAAATGTCCTCTTTTTTAGTTTAAAATATAACTCGACGAAAAAGAATCTGCTTTGGTTAAAGATTTTACTATTTTCTGCAAAAATGATCGTTTCTAAAAATAAGTTAAAAATTTTATTTAAAAAAATGAATTATGAAAAAAATCTAGAAAATAATCGTGTGCGTTTAAGATATATTTCGAATTTTTAAAAATATTCAAACATTATTTAAAACTTTTAATGATTTCAACCAATTTCAAAGAGACTTTACATTTCTGCAGATTTCCTAAAAACATTTAGATATAGTTTTAAAATTAATTCTCGGTTATTCCCCGGAATTTTCCAGTTTTTCATCCAGATGTAATATTCAAACTAATTGGTAAATAATTCTTAAATACAACATTTAATGTCTTCGTTATTACAGATTAATAATGATTAATTATTGAAGAGTAATTCCAAAAAATATTTTAAATTTATTATTATGGCAGTTTAATTATAATTGCATGTGTTTAGAACATAGGTGGTGTAAAATTCTAATAACTTATGTACTAGTGCCAATTCTAGAAAATAATCTTGTGCGTTTAAGATATATTTCGAATTTTTGAAAATATTCAAACATTATTTCAAACTTGTAATGATTTCAACCAATTTCAAAGAGACTTTACATTTCTGAAGATTTCCTAAGAACATTTAGATATAGTTTTAAAATTAATTCTCGGTTATTCCCCGGAGTTTTCCAGTTTTTCATCCAGATGTAATATTCAAACTAATTGGTAAATAATTCTTAAATACAACATTTAATGTCTTCGTTATTACAGATTAATAATGATTAATTATTGAAGAGTAATTCCAAAAAATATTTTAAATTTATTATTATGGCAGTTTAATTATAATTGCATGTGTTTAGAACATAGGTGGTGTAAAATTCTAATAACTTATGTACTAGTGCCAATTCTAGAAAATAATCTTGTGCGTTTAAGATATATTTCGAATTTTTGAAAATATTCAAACACTATTTCAAACTTGTAATGATTTCAACCAATTTCAAAGAGACTTTACATTTCTGCAGATTTCCTAAAAACATTTAGATATGGTTTTTAATTTCCTTGGCACTAGTACATAAGTAATTAGAATTTTACACCGACTATGTTCTAAATATATGTAATTATAATTAAACTGCCATAATAATCAATTTAAAATATTTTTTGAAATTACTTTTCAATAATTAATCATTATTAATCTATGATAACGAAGACATTAAATGTTGTATTTAAGAATTATTTACCCATTAGTTTGAATATTACACCTGGATGAAAAACTGGAAAACTCCGGGAAATAACCGAGAATTAATTTGAAAAACTTCCTATTTTTCCCTTTCGATATTCTTACGTAGTTTCAGAAAATGTCATAAAAAACCTCTGAGCTTTTTTTTTATTTTTAATCTCAATTAACCACATTTTCACGAAAGTTATACTCTCCCTTTTATGATTTAAAAAAACATCAGAAGCTCGGGAATTATTTTGAAGATCATTTTTTCCCGGTGACACGAGGGATTTGAGCCTTCTGGCCGGGATGCCGTAAAATCGTATTTCATTGCCAAAAAAGAAGGTTTGAAAAAGACTGGGCAAAGGGCGAGGAGAAAAATAGGGCAGGGCTTGAAAAGGGGTGAAGATGGTAGAAATGTAAAAGCGGGTGGAGGTGGACGTTGAGGTAAAGGTGGAGGCAAAGGTGGAGGCAAAGGTGGAGGCTGAGGTGAAGGTGATGCTGAAGGTGGAGGAGGAGGAATATATTTGAGGGCAACAATTCGACAATCCCAGTTCACATGGAGGGATGCTTGGAAGGTATTCGAAATTTTCAACGCTGCATGGTCGATTAGGGGTGGCGGATTTGCACTATTTTACTGGGTCGGTTGCGTGCAAGATGCTACGTATTCGTTTTGGTTTGGACGACTCCGTTGAGTCCCAAACGATCCTTTTTTATCGGAATCTCCCTTGATGGATCCCCCCCCCCTAAAACCCTGCCTCTACGACTCGACGAATTTATTCCGTTTTATTGCCTTCCCAATACATACATTTCTATTCAAATTGATTTGCCGCGATTGCTATGCTAATACCCGTGAAAAGGCAACCTGGAACCCGAATCGAACCTAAGGACCTTCAATCTTTTCACGTCTTATAGAACCAAGCCGCAAATCTTTCTGGAGGAACGCTTGCTCGCTGTCCCCTACTATTCATATCATTTTTCTCTTAAGTTTTTTTATATTCGCATACCTCGTTAGTTGGCCTGCCACTATTCGGCCATCTTCACATTTGCCTGTTTCTGCCCCTACCCCTCCCCTCAGAGCGTCCCTTGACAGCCAATACGCTCGGACAGTCAGTGCCGTATAACAAGTTGTTTACTTCGCGTCTGTCTAGTCATATATATACTGTTCCAAGGTAAGAGACTATATATGTGGTCCTGAGTGTTACCATGTAAAAAAATCCTTGTTACTTGGCCAACTAGGACCGTGGCTGGTCAAATAGCGAGGTATAAGGGTATTCTTATTCGAATACAATGCCGTTAGAAATTAAAGCACCCGCTGTAAAAACTTTGGACGTTACCTTATTTAACGGCCTCGACTTTCTATCCCATATGAAAAATTGGTAGAACGAAATTCTGAAAAGTCTCGCACTCATTGTTGTTGGCTACCCGATAGGTTGCATACTGCGTGAATATGATTTCAAGAAACTGTTCCCAGTCTGTTCTTTTAAATCTTCTCAAATTTTGTAAGCCACTATTTCCAAATAACGAATTATAATTCTAAAAATTTATTTCTAAAGGAGAATTTAAGTTGTAAATGATTCTTTAATAATAAAGGTAATAATATTGTGATACTATTCATAACCCCTCGATCGTATTCAATTGGGTTATATGTATTTATCTATTAATAAATATTAAGAATTCTCTGCATCATTAGTTTAGTAGATAAAATCTTCTAAATAATTAAGTCTATTTGATGATAAAAACTATAGAAGAGAACATTTCAATTGTAATAAATGTTATTTAATATTGGAAAATAATTCGGTTTTTAATATTTTTCTACCAGGGCAGAATATTTGTCATATTCAAAGTGACAAGAAAAATGAAATCAGGAACCAAACCTTAGACTTGACCTACAAATTTGAAACAAAATGTAGATTTTTTAAGAGTTTAAAATAAACTTTTTTAATTTTCTAAGGATTCTGAAGGCTTTAACATAATAGCGTTTTTCCTTAAGATCCCAGGGAAAATTTTGTTTCTTTTTTTTTAAGTATTTAAAGAAAATATTTTAAAAACATTTAAAACATTTCGAATGATTTCCTAAAAGTTTGAAAAAGAACGTAGAAGATTCAAAGAAAATTTTTAGAAAAGATTCGTATTGTTTAAAGGATATTTAGAAGTTTTGAAAGTAGACAAAAATAATTCTATTATTAAGTATATATTTTGGAAAATTGTGAACAAGAACTTTAGAAGCTTTTTAGATATTTTAAAAGGTTTCTAGAAAAAAAACTTTTCTTATGATTGATCGTAAAATTGTAAAAGATTCTTTATTTTACTATATTTAAATTGATTATTTTTTTGTTTAATTTAACTGAATATTTAAACAGATTTTAAAACATTGCAAAAAGTTTCCAAAATTATCAAAACTAAATCCTGAAAATATTTAATCAATTTAGGAATAATTTAATTCAGTTAAAATGATATTGAGGCATTTTTAGAATTTTGAAAAGATTAAAAATATTTTGAAATTTTGAAAGATTTTCGAACATTTATAAAATATTCTTAAATTTAATATCTTTTTAACTTTTTAAACTTTTCCTAAAATTTAGTAAAGCCCTCTAAAAATTGCAAATATTTAGTTTTAAATTAGAATCTTTTTTATCTGAGAATTCAACTGTTGAAAATTATTCTTTCGGAATGAATTCAAATCTTTTCCATTTATAACTAAAATAATTTTTTTGTTTGAAAATTTAATCAGTGTTTAAAAGTTGAATTAATGTAAGAAATTCACTTTTTAGATTAACTATTTATAATTTTAGTTCTAAATTCATCTATTTGCTAGAAAATGTAACCATATTGTTGAAAATTTGTCTTCTTTGATAGAAAATGAATTTTCTTAGTAGAAAATTAATCTTTTGGTTGAGGATGTAACTATTTTGTCCCATCAATTATTACATGTTCTGTTGTAATCTGTCATCTTTTGGTTGAAGATACATCGTTTTAGCTGAAAATTTATCTTTTTGGTCGAAAATGTAACTGTTTTATATAATATTTGTCTTTTTTGTTAGACAACTTTTGTTCTTTTTGGAAACTATTTTGTAGAAAATTTGTCGCTCGACAACAATTTTATATTTTTTTAGATTTGATGACATTAATTTGATTAAAAGTTAATTTGTTTTGATTGAGGAATTTTACTATCTCCCTAAAAATTCATCGTTTTAGATGAGTTCTATTGTATTTGTTTTTAAATCTAAATTTTTTTTGTTAAAAATTCAACTTTTTGGTAAAAGATTACCTTTTTGTTGAAATTTTGATTTGACGTACCTGAAATCTTAAAAAATGTTTTTGAATCGCATCTAAATTCTCTCTTACGAGTACATGCAAAAATCATCTCTAATTTAGAACAAAGATCCATGAGAAACAGTGGATTAAGATTTTATATTCATCAATACTGCAGAAACAATGGCGTAATGTACAAAAAATATTGTTTACTGTATGGTATTTAACAATTTCATGGACTGACGTAAAACAAAAAGAATAGATTTTACATTTACTCTACAAAGTAACATGTAAAATAAAAAATTACAGTTTTCGAGATAAATAATATATTTTATAAGCTTTTAAATTGAAACATGCAAAAGGTGAATATATTCACTTTCCAATATGTTTATGTTTTAATAGATTTATTGTAATATATACGTACCTCCGTTTTGAAATTGGTTGATATTGTTCCATTGAGAATTGATTTAATACCTTAAAAAAATTAGTTTATATTTTGTTCAATTTTCCGTATCAACTGTGAAGTATTTTCTGATAATTTGCAACTATACTTTATCCTAGTGAATTTCTAAAAAGTGTCGTCAGATTAACCAAGAATGCCATTCGTCTGGGCATCTTTTTGCAGACAGTAGAATTATTGTTTCAGTATAATATGTATATACATTACATAAATATGTATGGCACATGTGGACTTTCAAGAGAAAAAGAAACCATCTGGCCGTTATTGAGTTATGAGTATATTCACATTTTACGAAGCGAAGGAACAGGCGAAAACTTTGAAAATTCAAAATATATCGTTACTTCAGCATAGCTCCCTTTTATTAAAAATTTTTGTAATTTTCCAAATCGAAATTTTTTATTGTCCCCAGATTTTGAACATAATTATTTATATCCTAATCTTTTACTATACTTTTAAATTCGACGTGTTAAAATGAAAAAAGTTCTATCTCGGGTGGCAAACTCCTGAAGCTTGAGAGTCTCATACAAATTGTATTTGGGACACCAGCGCCCTCAACATTCTACAATCTTTTACATTTACTTCTTTTTCTCACATTTATTATTGAATTCAGATCTATAACCATTTTTGAGTTTTCTTACATTCTTTTGAAATGTTTAAGGTATTTCAAAAGATACCAAGGAATTTTGAAAAGATTTCAAAGGACTTGGAATATTTGAGTATATTTGTAGAACGAGTTTATAGGAACTATAAGGAGTTGGGATACTTTAAAAGATTCTAACGGATTTTATAAGATTTCCGAGGATTTCAATGATTTTAAAGGATTTAAAAAGCTCTTAAGTGGTAACACCACTCTAGGCAATACTTTCTGATCACAAAAACAATGTGCATTTGGGCCTATATATGGTGTAGGTATCGCAGGTTAGATATAAAAACATTTCAAGGATTTAAGTGCTCGTAAAACTCTAAACGCGCTTTTTTCGAAACAACTTTTTTTCAAACTGGGAGGACATTCTCGATAGAAGCACGTAGCCGTTTTATGCTTTAATTTAAACTTTTCTTTTTAAACAATTTATTACTTATTTTGTGGAAAAAATATTGATTCATTTAATCAAAAGTGCACTATTTCTTCAAAGTTTGATTTAAAATAAAACCTACGTAGTTCTATAGCCAATCGTATATAGATTATAAAAGTTTTTGTTTTTTCGTTTTAGGCCTTACACGTTACGAGAACATCATTCTCCAGTCGATGTCTTTTAAATAAGACGCTTTTCAGACGTAAATTTTTTACCATACTTTAATATGTTTTAAACAAACCCTCTAAAAGAAATCCTATTACTTTTTAAGATTTTAAGGTATCTTTTTAATTCCAAGAAGTTTTTGAGTGCTTTAAACAATTTTAAGCGATTTTAAAAAGGTTTTAAATGATTTAAAATATCCTGGGATATTTTAAAAGATGTCAAGGAATTTTGAATTGATTTCAGTAATTTAATGGATTTCAATTAATTTAAGGGATTTTAAAAACTCTTAAGGTATTTTAATGAACTTTCTAGAATTTCAGGATTTTACAATATTTTTTAGGATTTCAAAAAATGTATTTGAAGAATTGAGAGATTTCGTTAGATTTGAAGTATTTTCAAATATTTGAAGGTATTGCCACTCTACCTAATCATTTAAAAATTATTAGGACATTTTGAATGATCTTTAGGAAATTTTAATTGATTTCAATAATTTGAAGAGACTTAAAAGAATCTTACTGATTTTAGAATATTTTTTAAAACTTACAAGGAATTTTTAAGATCTTTCAGAAATTTAAAGGACTTTCAAGTATTTTGAATGTCTCACGGTATTTTTAATTGATATCAATAATTTAGAGTGATTCCAACGGATTTTAAAGAGTTGTGGAATTTTTAGAAATCTTTGATCTTTGGTTTATTGACCAGGGAATATTTTATTATTAATTTTAGATGTTAATTTTGTTTTTCTACTGGTCTATATCAATATTATTAAAATTATTGATAAATCTTAAGATTGTGAAAAAATTTCTCTATCTCCGCTGGGATCTGAACCCAGGACCTTCAGATTTCCGGTCTGATGCTCTTACCAACTGAGCTACGGAGAGACGAGAAAATTTTCTTCACAACCTCCTTGCAAGCTGGATGACGATGGCATCCTTAATACTTCTAACATTTTTGTTTTTCTAAACATGAATTAATATTTTAATTGTTGATCTTAGGTTTATTGACCAGGGAATATTTTATTGTTAATTTTAGATGTTAGTTTTGTTTTTCTACTGGTTTATATCAATAATTTTAATAATATGATATAGACCAGTAGACACAAAATCAACATCTAAAATTTTTAGAAATTCCCAGGAACTTTTAACAGCTTTTAAAGAGTATTTCCGGGTGTTTATAAAAATTTAAATTTATAGCACTCGAAATATTACAGTATATTTTAAAATATTCCAAGGAGTTTTTAAATGATTTCTACAATTATATAGGATTTGAATGAATTTTTAAACATTTTAGTGTTTTTTTTAAACAGCAATGAATGTTTCAAGCGATTATACAATTTAAAGGGATTTAAAAGGATTTGAATGATTTTAAGGGCAAGTGACACAGCGAAATACCTATATTACCGACTCACTTTTTCAGTTCACTGAATATTTTTTTGAAACTGAGAACTTTTTTTTTAAATAAAAGATCGAGCTGAAACTTTGGGAAATGCATTAGAGTACAATAAAGTACGTTAAA
>JAAAKG020046415.1:0-43143 GCA_010014905.2 Druon quercuslanigerum
CCTCATTGAATGCTCTTGTTATCAGGCCTGCAGCTGAGCGCAATTAATATTTTTGGTGGACCGATGGAGCGCATTTGCAGTGCTTAGGAATAAACCAAAGAATATTGAAAAATATTCATTAAAACGCGAGATGCGTGAAGCGTGCCATCAGCCCCCCCCCCCCCCGTAAGATTATTTATTTTCTGATGTTCCATTAGAGTACGAATTTTTTAATTGATGGTTCCATAGAGCGCATTTGCAATCGAATCAAATTATTTTTTTGCGATTTGATATCTTAAAATATTGGGGCTTAAGTTATCATGAGTTATTACTTGCTTAAGGTGCTTAGAATTTAATAAGTTATTAGTGCATTATTAGTGCATAATGGATATTTTAACACCAGCGTTGCACCAGCCCCCAACCATTTGTATTTTCGTCAATTAATCGGCACAAAATTTCTTTTTGGAGCTATAGAGCGCATTTGAAACTGAAAAAGTTCATAAAAAGAAATTTGGAAAATGTTGATTTTTGCAAAATTCGCACCGCCCCCCCCCCCCCCTCATCTTCGCCAGTAACTCCGTTATCGTAGTATTGCAATGCTTGTTATTGGTGGTGCGGTGATTACGTATTTCGAAGTTATGTTTTCGAAAGTGGGGGGATAGAGTGCAACCCCCCCCCCCCTACCTTAACACTTGCAATAATTCCTTCAGTCTTGTGGCGCAACATTTTCGCTTTGTCGTGCAATGGAGCGCATTTTGTGTTCAATCGAATGGGTTTGTATAAATATAAAAATATGTGGTGAGGGGCTAATATAACGGACCTACTGATCAAACTGCAACATAAAATATTATTGTAACCGAAGTAACCGGAAGATTTCATTTTTTGAGATTTTTCTGTTTTTCTTATTTTCATATTTATTTAATAAAAATGATTAGTTTATCATTTGATTTATTCTTTTAAGATTATAAAGAGTCTTCGGAGATTTTTTTATGTGAGAAAGATTCTATTGACAATTCGTGGCCTCAGAACGAGAGGATTTAATCATCTATAATAATGATGAAATATTTATTACCACCTGAGGAAAAACTGCCCGATAATTAATTTTTACCTTGACAGATTTTTAAGACGAAACCTTATAGATAAAAAATCTTATTAAATCACCTGAAGATTAGTTTTCTTCTAAAAAGAAGGTCAGCTGCTTTTAATGATACGTTCCTCCGTTTGAAACATTCAATATTTTTTAAAGATTTAAAGATTTTCACAACTTGACTTTTTTTAAAAGAGCTGAGAATTTCGTTTTTTCAAAAATTGACCATTTCGACTAAAGTCCAATATTCAGACAATATTAAAAAACATTACTTTTATTTTCAACGTTTACGTAATATTTCTTAAAGATATTTATTGCTTCGGGATCGTACTAAAATGACGTAACAGTTCAAAAGGGAGGGAGAGATCAAAAAACTTTGTTACGATTTTTTACGGGGGGGGGGGGGCTCCTTCATTCATGTGCGTAATGTTTCGAGATTCACCAATAGGAAAAATCACTTTTAATAATTATTTAAAAAAAAAAAATTGTTCAACATCTGGAAAAAAGTGAGGAAATTTTATTTTTCAGGGAAAACTCAGGGATTCCAAACAAAACTTTTGCAAAAGTTCGTTTTGCATTCGTTTACTCCAGCATATTATTGTTTCGCTAATAAATTTAAATATTCGTTTGAAAATGCAAAAATTTTGTTAAAACGCTATCCTCTTTCTTTGAAAATGCACCTTTTCGGGTTGAAAATTTAACTATTTTCTTATGAAATGTACTTTGTGTTTAAAGTCATATTTTGCTACAGAAAAGAAACGTAAAATCATTTTTTGATAAAAATAAAACCATTTTTTTTTTTTGAAATTTGTTCTTTCAAAACTGCTTTCTTCTTGAATAAAAATAGAAGTTATCGGTTAAAAATTGAACAATTTGATTAAAAATTCATCTTTTTTTAAATTCAACTGTCTAACTCTCCAAAAAATTTACTTTTTGTTTCAAACTCATATTTTGAAGTTGAGCAGTCGTACTGAAATATTTTGTAGATAAAAATTACCATTTTTTTAAATTTGTCTTTTTAATATAAGAAAGGAATCTGTTTGAGTAAAAATTTCATATTGATAAGATAAAAATGCAACTGTTTAAATTAAAATTATTTTCTTTCCTTAAGAATTCAACTATCTTAATTAAACATTTTTTTGGATCACTTTTTTTATCGAAGATTCCTATTTTTCTTTGAAAAATCATCTCTTTGTTTAAATTTTAACTATTTTCTTACAGGTATTTTTTAATTGAAATTTAAATTTGCAGATAAGAGTTAAAGTTCTTCTTGAAAATTAATTTTTTGAATCAAAGTCAATAAAATAAAAGATGTAGCCAAAAGATCAATTCTTAACCAAGAAGCTTAATTTACTGCCACAAAATACAAATTTTTA
Organism: Druon quercuslanigerum; assembly: GCA_010014905.2. Taxonomy (NCBI): domain Eukaryota; kingdom Metazoa; phylum Arthropoda; class Insecta; order Hymenoptera; family Cynipidae; genus Druon; species Druon quercuslanigerum. Next base: position 2,443 of record JAAAKG020046415.1, read on the forward strand.
ACAAAATACATACAAGAATTTTCAACGAAATATTTGGCTTTTTATTTCAACACAGGAAAAAAGTTCAATTGCTTGAAACAGGGACATTTTTTTAATCCTTTATAAACAATTTTAAAAAACATAAAAAATGAACGTGAATACTATAAGAAACTGTACAATTTAATAAAAACTTTCAATTTTTTAAAAGGAAATGTTCCCATTTATTTATTTTAATAAATGTTCTTATTTAGTGACTGCTAATGAATTAATAATATTTTTTTTGAAATTGGTGAACCTTGTCCAAATAATGAGATTGAAATTTCTCAAATCATAAAAATAGGCTGAACACACAAATTGAAATTTTTCTGTACATATAAGACAGGTAATCCCCACATTCTCCTTCCTCGTTTTTCATTTCCTAATATTAAAAGCTTAAATAATAATTAAAAATTCAAGAATGACTTTTTTATTAAAAATAGTGTATAAAATTTTTGAAAGAAACTGAATAAATTAATAAATTATTACATCTGACAGATATGAATAAAATAAATTACGTCTTATTTTATTAATTTTCTCGTTTGTTTTATTTTTTTAACAGATGTAAAAAAGTGAACTTTTAAAAAGAATATTTCCTTTTATGGTTTATCCTGCAGATATCTTGAAAATCAACTCAAATAAGAATTTAAGTATAAAAATAGGACAAGGAAATTTTGCCAATAATTAACATTTATATTTGTTATAAATATTTTTTATTGAAAAAAGACAATATTTATCTTCTTTTCAAAAAAAGATTTATTGATAAAAAATCTTCATCTTGTGACTTATTTATAACAATAAACAAATGTTAATTTTTTAAATATTTTTAAAAGATTCTTATAACAAGATTTTATAACAAATTTTTCAATCAATTCCAGTATAATTTCGGTCGTTTTTCTAAAAACCTAGTTTTTTATATTTTTAATTTTATTTTTTACCATTAAAAGAAAATGTGCTCTTCCTGTATAAAAATTAGGAGTAACCAATCTGCAGATATTTTTGGGTGAATAATCTGTCTATTAATTACACCGGCACACAAAAAAAAAATTGTCTGTACATCGGGCGCCACCTACCTACAGGCATGTTTTTCCACCCGCTGAACACGAATTTCAAGTCAGTTAAGCCGTACAGCCTTCAATTTCGAGTAAATTGCAAAAAACCCCAAAAAATAGCGAAAATTCGATGTTTTGGCAAAAAAAAATTTTTAGATCTAAGGCAAGCATAATTTTCATGTATCTTGATCTGTTAAATACTAATTTCGATCGTACTTTAATCATAAACCCAGGGACTCTGCCAGATGGTTCTGTTGCCCACCGTCACCCCAAGGAGGTGCCCTGGTTGCAAGTACAAGCGATCATGCAATGGTTTTTTGGAAGAGCGACTTTTCTCAATTCTTTTTTTTTCCATAGTTTGTGTCATTCGTCCAAAATAAATTTTGTTTGCACTTTTAATTTAAATTTAAATCTGTCTTATTCACCTGAAAATTTAACTATTTGGTTCAAGATTTATGTATTTTGCTAAACAATAATCTTTTCTGATAGAAATCTAATTCCTTGGTTCAAAATTCATTGTTTTTGCTTGAAAATTAGGTTTTTATTAATAATTAATAATTTATATTTAAATTTAATTATATTAACTTTGCTTGAACATCAATCATGTTTATTTAAAACTTCTATTATTTGTTTTAAAAATGTTTTTATTTTGGTTTAAAATATAATGAAATATTCAGATGCTTGGTTGAAAATTATAGGAATTTAATCTTTTTATTACAAAATTACTTTTTTTTAGTTGAAAATTTAACTTTTCCATTGGAAATGTGTTTTACTTACTTAAAAACTAGTTTCTTTAACTGAAAATGGAACTATTCTATTTTTATATGAATTTACTTTTTTTAGTTAAAAATTCATCTATTTTTTGAAATTTTATCTTTTTTGTAGAAGATTGACCATTTTAGTTAAAATTTCTACTATTAGATAGAAATTTCAATTAAAAATTAAAATATTTGTTTAAAAATTCATGTATTTTTTAAAAATTATTATATTTTGGTAAAGTATTAATCTTTTTGGTTGTAGTTTTATTTCTTGACTTAAAAATTTTATTTCTTTATGAAAAATTAATTTCAATAACTGAGAATTTAAATAAATAGAACAACATAGAATCATATAGAACTTTGCGGGCTAAATCAATTTCTAAGGCACTTTGTGACATTTTAAGGGATATAAATAGATTTAGGGGATTGTAACGGAAAAAAAATTATAGCATTTTGAAGAATTTCATCAGGTTCCTACAGAACTTAAGGGAATCAATCAATTTTAAAGGAACTTCTAGGGATTTTAAGGGATCTAATCATACTAAAGGGATTCTAGCGAATTTAAATAAAAAATGAAATTAATTTGAGGGATTTCAACGGATTCCCAGGGAAATTTAGGGAATAGATGGAATTTGAAGCGACCTCTTGGGATTTTTAAGATTTCAAGGGATCTAATCAGATTTAAGGGATTCTAGCGCATTTTGATAGAAATGATAAGATTCTAATGGATTCCAATGGATTCCTAGAGAATTTTAGGGAATAAATCCATTTTCAAGGCACTTTTTGGGATTGCAAAAATTTCGAGGGATCTAACCAAATTTAAGGATTCTTGTGGATTTCAATGAACATGGCCAAATATCATGAAAAATAAACAGATTCTTAGAAAACTGAAGGAAATAAATGGAATTTGAAAGTACTTCTTGGGATTTTATAGCTTTTAAGGGGTCAAACCAAATAAGGACTTTCGGAAATAAATAAATTTCTAAGGCACTTCTTGGCATTTCAAGGGATCTAAACAGATGTAAGGAATTCTAACAGATTACAAAAAATTAAAGCATTTCAAGGGATTTCGTCGGATTCCTCGAGAACTCGATTTTCAATGCACTTCTTAGGATTTCAAAGATTTTGAGGGATCCAAACGGTTTTAAGGGATTCTAGTGGATTTCAATAAAAATGATAAGATTTCAAGAGATTCCAACTGATTCCTATAGAACTTTAGGGAATAAATTTATTTTGGGACGAACTTCTTGTTATTTCAAGGAATCTAGCCCGAATTAAGGGAATCTATTGGATTTTAATTTAAAATATACGATTTCAAAAAGGCTTCCAAAGGATTATTAGAGAAATTAAGGGAATAATGTCCATTTTCCAGACACATCTTGGAATTTCAAGGGATTCGACCAGATTTAACGAATTCAAGGTATCACCCGATTTAAGGTATTCTAGTGGATTTTAATAGATATTATAAGATATAAAGGGATTGCATCGGGTTCCTAAATAACTTGAGGGATTAAAGCAATTTCAAAGGCACTTCTAGGGATTTAAAGGGATCTAACCATACTAAAGGGATTCTAGCGGATTTTGATAGAAATAAATGGAATTTGAAGGTAACTCTCGGGATTTTAAAGATTTTAAGGGATTCTAGTACATTTCAAAAGAAATAACAAGATCTTAAGCGATTCCAACGGATTAATAGAAAACTTTAGGTAATAAATCAATCTCCAAGGTACTTATTGGCATTTTAAGTAATCTGAACAAATTTAAGGGATTCTAACGGATTAAAAAATTTATAGCATTTCCAGAGATTTCGACAAATTCCTAGGAAACCTGAGGGAATAAATTAATTTTCGAGACACTTCTTGGATTTTAAAGGTTGCGAGGGATCCAACCAAATTTAAGGGATTCTAGTGGATTTCAAAAAAACAGAATAAGATTTCAAGTGATTCCAACGGATTCATATAAAACTTTTGGGAATAAATGAATTTCTAAGGCATTTATTGGCATTTCAAGGGATCTAAACAGATTTGAGGAATTCTAAAGGGTAACAAAAAATTAAATCATTTCAAGGGATTTTGTCGAATTCCTAGAGAACTTTAGGGAATAAGTTAATTTTCAACGCAATTCTTGGGATTTCAAAGACTTTGAGGGATCCAAATGGATTTAAGGGATCTTAGTGGATTTCAATAGAAATTATAAGATTTCAAAGGATTCCAACAGATGCCTATAGAACTTTAGCGAATAAATTTATTTTGGAATGCACTTCTTGACATTTCAAGGGATTAGGAAAACAGGGGATTTGAAGGGACTTTATGGAATTTTACATATTTCAAGGCATCTATCTCGACTTAAGGGATTGTAGTGGATTTCAAAAAAATAAAATAAAATTTAAAGAGGTTTCTACGCGTTCCTAAATAACTTTAGGGAATAAATCAATCTCGAAGGGACTTCTTGGAATTTAAAAGATTTCGAGGGATCTAACCAAATTTAGGGATTCTTTTGGATTTCAATGAACATGATAAGATTTCATGGAAATCAAACAGATTCTTAGAGAAAATAAGGCAATAAATGGATTTTATCCATTCATAAAATAAATCAATTTTAAATGAACTTCTAGGGATTTTAAGGGATCTAATCATACTGAAGGGATTCTAGCGGATTTAAAGAAAAATTACATTAATTTGAGAGTTTTCACCGGATTCCCAGGGAAATTTAGGGAATAGATGGAATTTGAAGCGACCTCTTGGGATTTTCAAGATTTCAAGGGATCTAATCAGATTTAAGGGATTCTAGCGGATTTTGATAGAAATGATAAGATTCTAATAGATTCCAACGGATTCCTAGATAGCTTTAGGGAATAAATGAAATTTGAAAGTACTTCTTGGGATTTTAATGATTTCGAGGAATTCAACCAATTCTAAGGTATTCTAGTAGATTTCAAAAGATATAATAATATAGCCTTTCAACGGATTTTGATGGATTCCTAAGGGACTTGAGGGAATAAGTTAATTTTCAAGGCCCTTTTTGGGATTTCAAAGATTTTGATACATTTAATTGGATTTAAGGGATTCTAGTGAAATTTAATAAATATGGCCAAAACTTAAGGAAATAAATGGAATTTGAAGGTATTTTTTGGGATTTTAAAGCTTTTATGGGGTCAAACCAAATTTAAGGGATTCTAGTGAAATATAAAATAAATAATAAGATTTCAAGGCATTCCAACGGATTCATATAGGACTTTAGAAAATTAATAAATTTCTAAGGCACTTCTTGGAATTTTAAGGGATCTGAACATTTTAAAGGAATTCTAACGGATTACAAAAAATTAAAGCATATCAAGGGATTCCGTCGGATTCCTCGAGAACTCAAGGGAAAAAGTAATTTTCAATGCACTTCTTAGGATTTCAAAGATTTTGAAAGATCCAAACGGATTTAAGGGATTTTAGTGGATTTCAATAGAAATGATAAGATTTCAAGAGATTCCAACAGATTCCTATAGAACTTTAGGAAATAAACTTATTTTGGGATAAACTTCTTAGCATTTCAAGGGATCTAACCCGATTTAAGGTATTCTAGTGGATTTTAATAGAAATTATAAGATTTAAACGGATTCCAACGGGTTTAGAAATAACTTCAGGGAATAAATCAATTTTAAAGGTACTCCTAGGTATTTGAAGGGATCTAACCATATTTAAGGAATTCTAGCGGCTTTCGATAGAAATAAATGGAAATTGAAGGCTCTTCTCGAGATTTTAAAGATTTCGAGGGATTCTAGTAGATTTCAAAACAAATAACAAGTTTTCAAGTGATTCCAGCGGATAATTATAACACTTTAGGGAATAAATCAATTTCCAAGGCACTTTTTGGCATTCAAAGGGATTTCGATAGATTCCTAGGGAACCTAAGGGCATAAAAATAATTTTTGAGGCACTTCTTGGGATTTCAAAGATTTCGAGGGATCCAACCGGATTTAAGGGATTCTAGTGGATTTCAATAGAAATTAAAAGACTTCAAGGGATTCCAAAGGGTACCTAAATAACTTTAGAGAATGAATCAATTTTTGAGGCACTCCATGGGATTTTCAGGGATCTAACCATATTAAAGGGATTCTAGCGGATTTAAATAAAAAATTACGTCACTTTAAGGGTTTTCAACGGATTCTCAGGGAACTTTAGGGAATAGATCAAAGTTGATGCCACCTCTTGGGACTTTAAAGATTGCCAGGGATCTAACCAGATTTACGGGATTCAAGCGGATTTAGATAGAAATGATAAGATTCCAATGGATTCCAACGGATTTCTTGAGAACTTTAGGGGATAAATTAAATTTGAAAGTACTTCTCGGGATTTTAAAGATTTCGAGGGATTCAACCACTTCTAAGGTATTCTAGTAGATTTAAAAAGATATAATAATATAGCCTTTCAACGGATTTCAATGGATTCCTAAGGGACTTAAGGGAATAAGTTAATTTTCAAGGCCCTTCTTGGAATTTCAAAGATTTCGAGAGATCCAATTGGATTTAAGGGATTCTAGCAGATTGAAAAAAATGATGGCAATTCAAGGGATTCAAACCAATTTCTAGAGAGCTTTAGCTAGTAAGTGAAATTTCAAGGGAGTTCTTGGGATATTTATCATTTCAACGTATATAACCATAATAAAAGGGTTCCAACTAATTTCAAGGGAGCTTCAGTAAATAAGTAAAATTTCGAGGGACTTCTTGTGATTTTAAAGATTTAAAGGTATTTAAACAAATACCTTAAAATGTCCAAAATATTTCACGGGACTTAATTAGATTGAAGTTTTTTAAGCGGATTTCAAAAGCAATAGTTACATTTGCACGGATTTCTACGGATGCTACGGGATGTAAATAGATTCCCGAGTTTCAGGTTAAAAAAATTATCGAATTAGCATAAATTTTTTAAAGATGAAAATGTATACAATTTCAATTTCTTTTTCAAGTTACAAATAATATTTATTTAATAATTAAAACGTTAAAAATACGGTAAATAGCGTAAATATTAAAATATTTGACAGGATTCCATAAAACTTCCTGGGAGATGTATATTTTATTACACATAACACTAGGATGGCACAATTTTCTTTATTTTTTTAAAAGTCACAGTGACATTTCAAACTCGAAATTCTTATGGTATTTCCCTGTCGCGCTATTTGCTTTGTTTTCGTGGCTAGAAAACTATCTACTCGCTCGATTTCTGGGTCATATGCTATGTACGCTTAGCGTTTCACTTATACTTCCATTTGCTTTGACTGGCAAGAATCTGGCCTCATTGCATTTCCTGTAATAATAGCAATAAAATCGACTGTTAATCTTTTGCCAAAAATAGTTATACCCGTACTTGTCTACAATGCGGATAATTAATGGCACTGCTTTCCTAACTATAGCGGCTTTGCTTTATTGTATTGGTGAGTAAAAAAGTAATCTAAATATTTTGGTTGATCATTCGTCCTCCTGAATTGTAAATAATATTTAGTAGCATCAAAGTAATTTTATTTGTTTAAAATAAATAAATAAATTTCGAATTTTCATCTGAGATGTTATCGTTTTATCTGTTTATAAATGAGTAATTTTGAGTGATTTTCAAAATTAAGCTTTTCGGTTATCTTGAATCATAGCGGCATGCATCGTGTTGCTCCCTATTTATTGTATTTTTACGTAACTACGTCAATATGAATTAAAACTAACAAATTTATCTTCCTTTTACAGAATTAAGTTTACAGAGCAATCAGGAACCTCCCAATCATTCCATAAAAGGAGTTGGAGAAAATCCACCTGTAAACCATCCTTCCAATGAGGATGCAATCAGAGCAAGTCATCAGGAGCATATACAGCAATTAACCAGGGATGCCATAGCCTATGAGCTGCCTGCTCAACGTAGAGCACAAATGCAGGCCGAAGCCGTTCAGCGTCACGCATCCGCTCAAAACGCAGCTCTTCAGCAATTATACGCAGATACCATTGCCTATGAGCTGCCTGCTCAACATAGAGCACAAATGCAGCACCAGGCCTTTCGGGTGCACACAGGCGCTCATGACTTAACTGATCAGGAGAGAGCCGCTCAGCTCCAGCAAAATCAGCATGTACTTAATTATTACAATGATCAGCTGAAGTATCAACTGAGACCACCAGGACCAAAATAATTTAGTACGAAACTAATATACAATGTCGCTTGTGAACTGAAGTCGAATAAAGGTGTTGAAAGTCAATAAAATTACATCCAAAACTTTTCTTATATTTCTACCGACCCACCTTCACGATTTATTCCCTGCGTTATCACCTAACTGCCAGATTCCTGTTTCTATCTACATTGTTATCTCTTCGAATCATTCTAAAAACAATTATTCGAATTATGTTGTTTAAGCGGGTCTGCATCTTCGTAACCTGCGAAATTTTAGTGATTAACTCTAGTCTAAATAAATCCACCGAGCCGATATATAATTTAATAATTAATGTTTGTTTGTCAACCAGAGTAATCCAATAATTAATTTATGATGAGGGATGTCGCCGATTATTAATCAAATAATTTAATGGAGGTAAGTGAAAAAATCTGCCGGGGTGTAAATGGTTCATTAGTCATCGAAAACATTTAACATCCGAAAGTAATTAAGTAATCCGGGCCTAGGCAGTTTTTTTCACTCAAACTGTCATATCGGCTTTTTTTCTTGATAATAAAGGATCGAGTAATTAAAATATTCCGCTTATTCAATTAGGGTCGTAATATTCGAACTCGGTTGATCAGGTTATGGGCCCAGGGGGCTTTTGTATTATAAACCGAAAATAAAAATCAAAATGTTTGTGTATTGTACTTCGCAGAATTAAAAGAAACTTCCACACTTGACACTAAAAATAAAAATTTGAAATCATCTGTGAACTCTGCTTTGAAAGTGTTCACGAAGAAGAATTTCGATAAAGGAGAAATTAAAGTTCAAGTCTAAATAACCAAAAATGAAATTTGGGATATGTAAACGGCATGGAGTTATTAGAATTAGATTTTCAGTTTGGAAATAGGCAGCAATTAATTAATTTCTTAATCAGTCTAGCTACGATAACCTCCGATGTTCCATCGTTGATCAGACACAATTACCAGATCCGGAAACTCCAAAGCAGCAAATCCTTGATGAAATGTACACCAGGAAAATAAAAGTCAAGCAAAGAGACCAAAGGTTACCGAGTGTGGTTGGCAACCGATCGAAGAATGGTCACACCAAGAGACATTCGTTTTATGAATGAAATTGAAAATCAAGAAAGTTTTAAAGATTTCATGTCAAAAATCAATTACCCTAATAAATCAAACACAGCTAATTCTTTGAAGAAACAGTCTATAGCAGAAGAAATGGAAATCATACAGAATCTCAAGGAAACCCAAGAACAAGAGCACACCATTTTCTCATATGGAAGAAAACGAAAATTTCCCTGGAGAAGGGAGACGCACTTTTCCTGAATATTTACTCGAAGAAGAACAAATGCATCCGTTAGAAGAAAAACAGGAGCTCCGAGAAAAAGAGAGACTTCCTAAAGCAGGGCGAAGTCTAAGAAGGTTTCCAGGAACAACAGCAATTCTCGGGACTATAATAAAAGAAAGTACTAAGAAGGAGTACTATGTGCAATAAAAATAAATAAAAGTATCTAATGTTCCCTTCTTAGGGTTTAAAACTTCATTGTACCGCACCCCCTATTCCTTTATACGGCGCCTATACAGTCAGTTGGTGGTAGAAAGAAGATTTAAAGTTGAAGTTGGATTCTGAACCACCAAGAACAACGGTTTTTAGTATTTTGAGAACCCTTTTGTTTATAGGTACGAGTCACACGATTCTCTGGAGATAAGGAACTCCCTTGCTAGATTAGCGTTCGCAGCATGGTCCGCCGAGGCTTTCTCAGAGTGGGAGGCGGGAATCGAACCCGCAAGCCGATGGAGTGGTTCTGAAGTCAATGTCTTTGAAAAAAATACCAAATGCAGAAGACAAAATAAAAGGGAGCTCGAAAATTGTGATCTCATGAACACAATTAGAATTCGCCGTAGCCCCAGAACCTGCGAACGTCTATCGGCGTCAGGTGGGCACACTGGGTGACCTTCTGTTCACGACTGCATCAGGAAGCCGTCAACTTCCATTGAAGATTGGGAGTGAAGACTATCAACTACCGTTGACAGTCATTTGAGAACTCCCGTTCATGAACGCAGAGGAAAGTCGCAAACTTCTGTTGATGGCAGAGATTTTTTGAACGGTCGTAAGATTTGAAGAAACTTCCATTTTTGCTACAACCTTTTGTGCCACTTCCATGAAAACGCTTTTCCTTTCGTCTTCCGAACAATATTAGCCTAGATGAAAAACGCCTTCCCGTTGACCTGTCTCTTGATATTACCTATATATCTAACGTCTTTCCGTGGACTTGGGACGCCTTTTCGCTGACCTGCCTCTTGATTTCAAATAACTTTCCTTGCTATTAGAACTTCTTTCCATTAACTCGTCTCATGTCTTTGGGCGTCTTTCCCTAGATTTAGCACGATTTTACGTTAGTCTACATCTTGATTTCGAACGCCTTTACTTTCTATTAGAACTCCTTCCTGTTACCTTATCCCTTAATTTCTAATGGCTTCTCTAGATTTAGGTCGACTGCCCGTTGGCCTGCCACTTGATTTTGAACGCCTTTGCTTCCTGTTAAAATTTTGCCCTGGGACTTATCTTTTTAAATCAAACAGATTTTCCTGGATTTAGGAAACCTCATCGCTGATTTCAAAATTTCATGTTGACGAATAACATTCCTTAGACGTAGCACGCTTTCCCATTAACCTTTTTTTTTATTTCAAACATCTTTCGGCGGAATTCGGACTGTCAGATTTTGAGCTCGTTTCTCTGGACCAATGCCTGCTTCTAATTATTCAACACCTTTTTTTGGACTTTGAGGGACGGCCTTTTTATTTTTAATGGTTGCGCTTTGACTTTTGGCTGATTTCAAAATTCCTCTGCCTTCATCTTATAAAGAACCTATTATTCTTCTAGAAGAATATTATTTAAAAGCATAATAAATTGTTTAAAGAGTTTATGAAAACATCTAATTATTAGTATAAAACCTAATCGAACCGGACATAGGCTCACAACGTGAACAGTCAGGGGCGTATGAACCGTTTCCGATGGATTTCACTACGTGGTAAAAAAAATAGGGCGACAAGGATATACTGAATATTTAATGCAAATTAGGAAGAAGTTTTTTTGCTACTTATTGAAATAAATTGTTCACCTCCTTACACACTTTAAATGTTTATGGTCAGCTAAGAATTTTGTTTGAAAGAAGAGTTTTGTCTTAAATAATTTGTCCAAATACTCTGTCTCTCACCTGCTTAAACCATTCGAAAGCAGTATAGAAAAATGACTATTTTCACGAAAAATTCAACGTCAACACTTCAAGTGTTTTACGAAGAAGTTATTAACCAGAGAATCAATTCCTTTTATAATTATTACATTATCTATCCAAGAAAAAAGGCATTTTTTAATATTCTCACGTCAACACTTGACAGTTTGCGATTAAAAACAGTACAGTAGGATTCCGATATCTGAACATGATCAGATCTCTTTTCCTACTTTTTCTTCCCCACCCCCTCTCTATCCAATACTTTTTCTTTGTCTTCTTTGTTCAATCGTAGAGGCTGCTGGCGAGAGCCAACGACAGAGCCACAAATTCAAAAGAACAACTGACGAATCTCTTTGTCTCAGGACAGAAAAGGTAATAAAATAAGGTGAGTATCAAGTGCTGTAATGCCAATCATAAGAATCGCCCTCTTATCGCAACGGCTGAACGCTAAGCGCTTAATATTATGGCTAAGCTGCAACATTCACAATTTAAGGGCATCAGCGGTCTTTAAATGAGGTTAGTACCAAGTGCGGCAATGCCAAACATATTAAGCTCCCGCTTCTCCCAATTTTTGAATTCAAAGCGCTCAATATTTGAAAATAACTATGATGGTCGAGCGCTGCGTCATAGGCATACTGATTTAGTCGCACAGAATAATAATCTGATGAGTGAATTAGTTCCACCCTCTTCAGTTGGCTGCACTAAGCATCAGAGCCCCACTGCTGCTCGACGTGAGCTCGACATCGCGCTTATTCGCGTGTGTCTGCCGCATCCACTGGACTGTTGGAAGGTCATAACTAATTTACACAGGTATAATTTATATGTATTAAGCTTTTTCACAAGCTAAGGATTCGAATAGGTTAGAAGACTCATAATCTCTACAAATTACATCCCACCGCGACATAATCGACGGAGCTTAACGTTCTTTAAGATTAAGGATGCCTATTGTAATAAAATTTTTATAGCTTACATCCGAGCTATTAATAAATTCAATGAAAAGATTAAAATTTATGAGAAAACTTATAGTTTTAAAATTAAAACTTGCTCTAGAAAATTCCTTTCTTCTGAGAATTCTAATTTGTACAAAATTTCACTATTTGGAAAATTCAACTACTTAACGGAAAATTCATGTGTTTTGTTAACAAAATCGTCTTTCTCATTAGAAAATTAATCTTTTCGGTTAAAATTACATTATTTAACCAGAAATTCAACAATTTGTTAAAAAGTTTTTTAGATTATATTAGAAAATTTACTTTTGTGGTTGAAAATTTGACTTTCTCAGAAAAAAATTAATTATTTAAAAAATGAATTGGATTGGTTAGTAATTCATGTTTTTTGTTTAAAATTCGTCCTTCTTGGTAGAACATTAATCTTTTCGGTTAAAAATTCGTTATTCAATAAGAAATTCAGCAATTTGTTAAAAAAAATGTATTCTTTGTTGAAAATTCAAATATTGATTGGAAAATGTACTTTCGTTGTTAAAAAGCTGTGTATTTTCTTGGAAATTTGCATTTCTCGTAATTATGGAATATTCAACTGGAATAAAAGTTACATTTTCAGTTTAAAAAACAAAATAATTTTTAACCAAAAAAGGAACAAAATTTCAACAAAATAGTTGAATTTTGTGCAAAAAATTATTTTGCATACTAGGAAGAAACAAGTATTCCATCAAATAACTCACATTTTAACCAAAAAAATGAATTTTTAATTAAAACGATAAATCGTCAATCAAAAAATTATTTTCTGCAAAAGAATTTAACTTTGAGTCAAGTAATTTTATTCTGACCTAAAAGATGAATTTTCAACTATAATAATCAACATTGAACTCTAATACTTAAACCTTGAACTGAAAAAAGCATTTTTAAACATGAAGATTAAATTGCAAAGAAACACATAATTTTCTTTCATAAAATCGTTTTTAGAAAAATATGTGGATTCTCAACGAAATAGTTGAATTAAAATTTTCTATTAAAAAGGACCAGTTTTTATCCTAATTCTTAAATTTTTAACAAGAAAAAATTAATTTTCAACTAAAAATAGACATTCAAATTTTGAGTTGCAGGAATTAATTTTTAACCAAAATGCCATTTATATTATGAATTTCTCAAAATTTGTAGAAAAATTCGAGTCAGTTAAAAATATTTCAAAGAATTTAATACTTTTTAAATGGATAAATAATATTCAAAAGCTTGGAATCATTACAGAAAATTTATTATATAGAACTTGATTTCTTCCAAACCTGCAAAAGTCCTAAACCTATTTTAAAATTACTCGAATTTTTCGTAATATTTTTTAAAATCCTATAAAATAAAAAATTCCTTCAAAATCTGCTTAAATCTTTTCTGTAAGAATATTATAACAATTATATTAATGTTACTTTAAAAACTAAGTGATAATTGATATTTTCTTTTTATCAATCTTTCGAATTTAATTTCAACTCGAATTAAAGTTCTCACAAACTTTTAAGAAATGAAAAGTTGTTCGAAATTTTTAAGGTACATTATTTTTAGTATTATTCAGTATCATTTATGCTATTTAAAAACAGTTTTAAACTCGTAAATTTATTGTAAAAGTCAAGGAATTTCTATCAATTTGAATAAATTTCAAGAGGAATTCTGAAATTTTTCAGTTTCAAGTAGAAATTGTTTTATTCCGTTTTCTAGAGATTTAAGGTTAAAAATTATTTTTGCGGTAATTTACTTGAACTTGAAAACACAAATATTTTTTTAGAAAGTCATCCGGTTTGATTAAAAAACTATAATGTTTTACGGATTAAAATTCAACTTTGAAAAAAAAATTTTATTTAAAAGTTCCTCTGGTTTATTAAAATTATCATCTTTTTTATGAAATAATTTTTTTGCTAAAGATTTATATTTTTAGGGCAAAAATGATTCTTTTGAATTAAAAACTCAACTGCGTTTGTTAAAGTTAAACCTCTTAGTTAAAAATTAAATTTTTTATTAAGGTGTATCTGTTTGATTGGAAATTACACTATTTTGTTGAAAATTAATTTTTTACTGAGGAATTCGTATTTTATAGTTAAAAATTCGATTTTTGTACAGAAAATTCCTATTGTGACGTAAAAATTACACGTTCACATTTTTACATTTTAATTTTTAAAATATTTTTTATACTTGTATATTATTAATTAACAATGCAATAGTGTCGTATAAAATTAATTGTTTCTTCTATGAAAGACAAAGATTGTATAATATATTTTAAAAGCAAACAGAATTGACAAATTTCCGTTTAATTTATTTATTCAGTCCCGTATTATTTATTTAGTTCAAAAATTTTTCTTTTCGTTTGCTTCATTATTCAATATGACACAATATGGTATGTCGCAACATTGATAAGGCAAGGCCAAATTCTTAGAATAAATTCATCTATTTAAGTACGAAAGAGAATTTATTATTTTAAAGATTTCAATAAATTTTACAATATTTAAGGCAATCAAAGGATTACAAAAGAAATTAAAAAATTCTATAAGATTGCAAAGAATTTCATTACTTTTTTTGATTCGTGTAAGATTTATCGAGATTGAGATATAAAAAATGTAATTAACGAATTTCGTGGTACTTTCCAAATTTCAAGGGAGTTCTGGGGATTTTATAAATTTCTAGGGATCTAAAGAGATTAACGGGATTTCAACAAATTGTTAAAGAAATTATTAGATTTTAAGAAATTCTAACGGATTTGTAGAGAACTTTAGAGAATAATTTAAATGAAACGAAATATCAAGGGGCTTTTACGAATTTCCGAGATTTCAAGGGATTTAACAAGAAAAAAGGAATTCCAACTAATTTTTTGAGAATTTGAGTGAATAAATGAAACTTCAGGCGCCTTACAGGGATTTTAGAGATCCTTTGATTTATTTAAATCCCTTGAAATCGCAGGAATCGATGTAAGTTCCTTATAATCTTATTTATTCCTTGAAGTTTTCTAGGAATTCGTTGGAGTTCCTTTAATCTGGCTACATGTCTTGAAATTTTATAATAAAATAAAATGAAATTTAAAGGGAATTCTTGGAATTTTAAAGTTTGCAAGGGGTCTAACCAAAATAAGGGATTGCAAGGGATTCTTAGAAAGCTTTAAGAAGTAAATAAAATTTCCAAGGACTTTTATGGTTATTAGAGTTTTTAAGGGATCTAACCAGGTTAAAAGGGTTTCAGAGAATTTCTAGTGAACCTTAGGGAATAAATGGAATCCCAGAGGCTTTACAGAGATTATAGAGATTTCAGGGGATCTAACCAGCTTAAGAGATTCCAACGAGTTTCTACCGAACTTTAGGGGAAAAACAATGCTTTAAAGTCCTTCTAGGTATTCCAGGGATTTAATCGAATCTAAACAAATTAAGGAATTACAACGAATTTCTGGACAACCTTTGAGAGTATATGTAATTCTAAGGGACTTCTAGAGATTCTAGAGATTCCAAGGGATCTAATCAGATCAAGGAATTCCAACGAAATTCTAAAGAACCTTTGGGAATCAATAAAATTTCAAGGGACTTCTAAACAAGGGAATTTCTACCAAACTTTAGGGAAAGAAATGAATTTTTAAGGGACTTCTAAGAAATTCAGGGATTTTATTCGATCTAACTATATAAAGGAATTCTACAAATTTCTAGAGAGCCTTTTGAAATAAATGTAATTCTAAGTGACTTCTAGAGATTCTAGAGATTCCAAGGCATCTAACAAAATTAAGGGATTTCAACGAATTTCTACCAAACTTTAGGGAAAGAAATGACTTTTCAAGGGGCTTCTAGGAATTTCAGGGATTGTATTCGATCTAACCATGTGAAATAATTTCTACGAATTTCTAGAGAACCTTTTGAAATAAATGTAATTCTAAGTAACTTCTAGAGATTCTAGAGATTTCAAGGGAACTAATCAGATGAAGGGATTGCAAGGAATTTCTACTTAACTTAAGAGAAAGAAATTAATTTTTAAGGGACTTCTAGGAATTTCAGGGAGTTAATCGAATCTAACCAAAGTAAGGAATTCCGACGAATTTCTAGAGAATCTTAGAGAATAAATCTTATTCTAAACAGATTAAGGAATACGAACGAAATTCTAGAGAACCTTTGGGAGTAAATGAAATTTCAAGGAACTTTTAGAGATTTTAGTGATTCCATGGGATCTATCGAGATTAAGAGATTTTTACGAATTTCTACCAAACTTTAGGGAAAGAAATGAATTGTTAAGAGACTTCTAAGAACTTCAGTCATATTATTTGCTCTAACTATATTAAAGAATGTCTACGAATTTCTAGAGAAACTTTGGGAAAAAATGTAACTCTAAGGGACTTCTACAGATTCTAGAGATTTCAAGGGATGTAACCAGATTAAGGGATTCCAACGGAATTCTAGTGAACCTTTGGGAATAACTGAAAATTCAACGAAATTCTAAAAATTTCAAAGATTTCAAGGAATCTAGCCAGATTAAGGGATTTCAACAAATTTCTATTAAAACTTAGAGAAAGAAATGAATTTTCAAGGGACTTCTAGTAATTTCAGGGATTCTATTCGATCCAACCATATTAAAGGATTTCTACGAATTTCTAGAGAACATTTAGAAATAATTGAAAATTCAATGAAATTCTTAGGATTTTAAAGATTTCAAGGAATCTAGCCGGTTGAAGGGATTCTGAAGAATTTGAAGCGAACCTTAGGGAATAAATAGAATTTCAATGGACTTCTAGAGATTCTAGAGATTTCAAGGGATCTAACCAGAGAAAGGTATTCCAAAAAATTTGTACCGAACTTTAGGGGAAAAAATAACGCTTTATAATCACCTAGGAATTTTAGAGATTTTATTCAATCTAATTGAATTAAGGAATACCAACGAATTTCTAAAGAACCTTTGGGAGTAAATAAAATTTCAAGGAAATTCTGTGGGTTTCAAAGATTTCAAGGAATCTAGCCAGTTGAAGGGATTCCAAAGAATTTGTAGAGAACCTTAGGGAATACATAGAATTCCGAGGGACTTCTGGAGATTCTAGAGGATTCCAAGGCATCTAACCAGATTAAGGGATTTTAACGAATTTCAACCAAACTTTAGGGAAAGAAATGAATTTTCAAGGGACTGCTAAGAAATTCAGGGATTTTATTCGATCTAAATATATTAAAGGATTTCTACGTATTTCTGGAGAACCTTTTGGAATAAATGTACTTTTAAGGGACTTCTAGAGATTCCAGAGATTTCAAGAGATCTAACCAGATTAAGGAATTCCAACGAAATTCTAGCGAAAATTTTGGAATAAATAAAATTTCAAGTGACTTCTAGAGATTCTATAGATTCTAAGGCATCTAATCAGATTAAAGGATTTTTACGAATTTCTACCAAACTTTAGGGAAAGAAATGAATTTTCATGGGACTTCTAGGAAATTCAGGGATTTTTTCGATCTAACCATATTAAACAATTTGTACGAATTTCTAGAGAACCTTTTGGAATAAATGAAAATGCAATGACATTTTGAGGATTTTAAAAATTTCAAGGATTTTAAGCTAGAGAACCTTTGCGAATAAATGTTATTCTAAAGGAATTTCTAGAGATTCTAGAGATTTCAAGGGATCTAACCAAATTAAGGAATTCTAACGAATTTCTAGAAAATCTTTGGAAATAAACGAAATTTCAAGGAAATTCTAGGTGTTTTAAAGATTTCGAAAAATCAAAACTATTAAAGGGATTTTAAAGCATTTCGAGAGAACCTTAGGGAATAAATAGAATTCCAAGGGAATCTTAGAGATTCTATAGGATTTCAAGGCATCTAACCAGATTAAGGGATTTCAAAGAATTTCTAGCAAACTTTAGAGATAGAAATAAATTTTTAAGGGCCTTCTAGGAAATTCAGGGATTTTATTCGATCTAACTATATAAAAGGAGTTCTACGAATTACTGGAGAACCTTTGAGAATAAATGTAATTCTAAGGGACTTCTACAGATTCTAGATATTTCAAGGGATCTAACCAGATTAAGGGATTTTAACAAATTTCTATGAAAACTTCGAGAAAAAAATGAATTTTCAAGGGACTTCTAGTAATTCTAGGGATTTTATTCGATCCAACCATATTAAAGGATTTCTACGAATTTCTAGAGAACCTTTAGGAATAATTGAAAATTCAATGAATTTCTCAGGATTTTAAAGATTTCAAGGAATCTAGCCGGTTGAAGGGATTCTAAAGAATTTTAAGCGAGCCTTAGGTAATAAATAGAATTCCAAGGGACTTCTAGAGATTCTGGAGATTTCAAGGGATCTAACCAGATAAAGGGATTTCAAAGAATTTCTACCGATCTTTAGGGGAAAAAATAACGCTTTACAATCACCAAGGAATTTTAGGGATTTTATTTAATCTAACCGAATTAAGGAATACCAACGAATTTCTAAAGAACTTTTGGGAGTAAATAAAATTTCAAGGAAATTCTGTGGATTTCAAAGATTTCAAGGAATCTAGCCAGTTAAAAGGAATTCCAAAGAATTTCTAGAGAACCTTAGGGAATACATAGAATTCCGAGGGACTTCTGGAGATTCTAGAGGATTCCAAGACATCTACCCAGATTAAGGGATTTCAACGAATTTCTACCAAACTTTAGGGAAAGAAATGAATTTTCAAGGGACTGCTAAGAAATTCATGGATTTTATTCGATCTAAATATATTAAAGGATTTTTACGAATTTCTAGAAAACCTTTGGGAATATATGAAATTTCAAGGGACTTCTAGATATTCTAGCGATTTCAAGGCATCTAACCAGATTAAGGGATTTCAACGAATTTCTACCAAACTTCAGGGAAAAAAATGAATTTTCATGGGACTTCTAGGAAATTCAGGGATTTTTTCGATCTAACCATATTAAACAATTTGTACGAATTTCGAGAGAACCTTAGGGAATAAATAGAATTCCAAGGGAATCTTAGAGATTCTATAGGATTTCAAGGCATCTAACCAGATTAAGGGATTTTAAAGAATTTCTAGCAAACTTTAGAGATAGAAATGAATTTTTAAGGGCCTTCTAGGAAATTCAGGGATTTTTTCGATCTAACCATATTAAACGATTTGTACGAATTTCTAGAGAGCCTTTTGGAATAAATGTAATTCTAAGGGACTTCTAGAGAGTCTAGAGATTTTAGGGGATCTAACCAGTTTGAGGAATTTCAACGAATTTCTACCAAACTTCAGGAAAATAAATGAATTTTCAAGGGACTTCTGGGAATCAAACTAAGGAATTCCAACGAATATCTAGAGAATCCTAGAGAATAAATCTAATTCTTAGGCACTTCTAGAGATTCTAGAGATTTTAAGGGATCTAACCAGATTAAAGAATACCAACGAAATTCTAGAGAACCTTTGGGAGTAAATGAAATTTAAAGGGACTTTTAGAGATTTTAGAGATTCCAAGGGATCTATCGAGATTAAGAGATTTCAACGAATTTGTACCTAACTTTAGGGAAAGAACTGTATTTTCAGGGCACTTCTAAGCATTTCTGGGATTTTATTCGATCTAACTAGATTAAAGGAGTTCTACGAATTTCTGGAGAACGTTTGGGAATAAATGTAATTCTAAGGGACTTCTATAGATTCTAGAGATTTCAAGAGATCTAACCAGATTAAGGAATTCTAACGAAATTTTAGTGAACATTTGGGAATAAGTGAAATTTTAAGGGACTTCTGGAGATTTTAGAGATCCTAGGTCATTGTACCAGATTAAGGGATTTCTACGAATTTCTACCAAACTTTAGGAAAAGAAATCAATTTTCAAGGGATTTCTACGAAATTCAGGAATTTTATTCGACCTAACTATATTAAAGGAGTTCTACTAATTTCTGGAGAACCTTTAAGAATAAATGTAATTCTAAGGGACTTCTAGAGATTCTAGAGATTTCAAGGGATCTAACCAGATTAAGGAATTGCAAGGAATTTCTACTTAACTTAAGAGAAAGAAATTAATTTTTAAGGGACGTCTAGGAATTTCAGAAATTCTATTCGATCTAATCATATCCAAGGATCTCCACGAATTTCTAGAGAACCTTTTGAAATAAATGTAATTCTAAGTAACTTCTAGAGATTCTAGAGATTTCACGGTAACTAATCAGATAAAGGAATTGCAAGGAATTTCTACTTAACTTAAGAGAAAGAAATTAATTTTTAAGGAACTTTCTAAGGAACCTTTTGGTTTTGATTTCAAGGAAACATTGGGAAATAAATAAAATTCCAGGGGACCTCTGGAGATTCTAAAGAAGTAGGTTTAAAAATTACGCTTTACAGGACTTCTGGAAATTCTACGGATTTAATTGAATCTAACTAAATGTAGAATTTCCAACGAATTTCTAGACAATATTTGGGAATAAATCAAATTTCAAGCAAATACTAGGTAATGTAAAGATTTCAAGGAATCTAACCAATTGAAGGGATTCCAAAGGATTTTTAGAGAACTTTAGGAAATAAACAGAATTCCAAGGGACTTCTGGGGATTCTTGAGATTTCAAGGGATTTAACCAGATTAAGGGTATTCCAACGAATTTCTACCAAACTATAGGGAAAAAATAACACTTAAAAATACTTCTAGGAATTCCAGGGATTTCATTTGATCTTAGCAAATTAAGGTTTTTTAACGAATTTTTAGAGAACCCTTGGTAATATATGAAAGTTCAAAGAAATTCTAGGGATTTTTAAGATTTCAAGTAATCTAACCAGTCGAAGGGATTTCGAAGAATTTCTAGCGAACGTTAGGAAATGAATGGAGGGACTTCTATAGATTCTAGAGATTCCAGGGAATTTAACAAGATTAAGCGATTTCAACGAATTTTTACCAAACTTTAGGGAGAGAAATGCCTTTCAAGGGACTACTAGGAATTTGAGTGATTTTATTTGATCTAACTATATTAAAGGATTTCTTCGAATTTATAGAGAACCTTTTCGAATAAATGTAATTCTAAGGGACTTCCAGAGATTCTAGAGATTTGAAGGAATCTAACCAGATTCATGGATTCCAAAGAATTCCCACCAAACTTTAGAGGAAAAAATAACGCTTTAAAGGACTTCCAGGAATTTCAGGAATTTAATTGAATCTAACCAAATTAAGGAATTCCAACGAATTTGTAGACAACCTTTGGGGATAAACGAAATTTCAAGGAAATTGTAGGTGTTTTAAAGATTTCGAAAAATCAAAACTATTGAAGGGATCTAAAGCATTTCTAGAGAACGTTAGGGAATAAATAGAATTTCAAGGGATTTAAGCGATTCTTAAGGATTCCAAGGCATCTAACAAGATTAAGGGATTTTAACAAAGTTCTGCTGAACTTGAGGGTAAGACATGCATTTTTAATAGACTTCTAAGAATTTCAGGAATTTTATTCGATCTAATCATATTGAAGCATTTCTACGAATTTCTAGAGAACCATTTGGAATAAATACAAATTCAATTCAATTCTAAGGATTTTTAAAATTTCCAGGAATCTAACCATTTGAAGGAATTCTAAATAATTTCTAGAGAACCTTAGGGAATCAATGTGATTCTAAGAAACATCTAGAGACTCTAGAGGTTTCAAGGGATCTAACCAGATTAAGGGATTCCAAAGAATTTCCACCGAACTTTAGCGGAAAAAATAACGCTTGAAAATACTGCTAAAAATTTTAGGGATTTCATTGAATTTAACCAAATTAAGGAATACCAACGAATTTCTAGAAAACCTTTGGGGATAAACGAAATTTCAAGGAAATTGTGGGGTTTTTAAAGTTTTCAAGGAATCTAACGAATTAAAGGAATTTCAAGGAATCTAACCAATTGAAGGGATTCCAAAGAATTTCTAGAGAACCTTAGGAAATAAATAGAATTCCAAGGGACTTTTAGAAATTCAAGAGATTCAAGGGGAGCTAACTAAATTAATTTAATTTCATAGTTCAAAACCAGTCTAAGCGTTTGTAACAGATTTCTAGATAACTTTACGGAATTAATGTAATAAAGCGAGATTTCAAGGGAGTTTTAGGGATTTCAGAGATTTCAAGGAGTTTATTCAAAGAATTCCAGTTCATTAAAAAATGAATGATCAGATTTCAGGGATTTTTAACAGATTTGTAGAGAACTTCAGGGAATGTATATAATTAAATAGATTGAATGTAAGCGTGACCAGCGGATTTCGGAAAAAGTGATAAAATTTTAAGGGATTCCAACGAATTTCTGAAGAACTTTAGGGAATAAGTTAAATTTCAAGGAGATTATACAGGTAGTAAGGATTTCAAGAGATATAACCTTTTTTAAAAGATGCCAACGGATTAAAAAAGAAATGATCAAATTTCAAGGTATTTTGAAGGATTTCTAGAAAAACCTCAGAAACAGATTGCAGGATTTCTAAAAGGAATTTATCGGATTCCAAATATTTAGGGCAAATATTTAAAGATTCGGAAGAATTTCACAATGCTTTTTTGTAAGCTGTGTATTTGATATCCGATCACATCACTATATTTACTCTTATCAAAACATCTAAGTCGCTTTTATTGCCTCTTTAGTCTACATATTTCGTAAATATAGATATATTTTTTTGCTAACTGACACTCTTATGAAAAACAATGATCTCACTATCGGGAAAAAAATTTCCGATCCCATAAGCGTCATAAAGTTACTGATATTTTTTTTTACCAGGAACAGTTACACCTGTATTTGTGTACAATGCGGATCATCATTTACACTGTTTTCCTGACTATAGCGGTTTCACTTGATTCTATTGGTAAGCTTTATATTTCACAATTTGATGATAAAGTAAATTTTGGTTGACAACTAAGCTACGGTGGTAGAAAATACAAATTTTGGTTAAAAATTGACATTTTCTGTTGAAAAATGATGTATTGGTTACGAATTTATCTTTGGTGTAGAAAATTGAATTATTTTGAAACATTAACTACTTGGTTAAGAAATCATGATTTTTGTTGAAAACTCGTCTTTATCGACAGAAGATTAATCTTGTCGGTTGAAAATTCAATTAATTGGTTAGAAATTCAATATTATGGTGAAAAATTTATTCATTTTTGAAAATTCCACTTTTTTGCAGAAAATCTAACTATTTACAAAATTTAAGTACTTGATTGAAGATTTAAGTATTTTGATGAAAATTCATCTTTTTTCTTCACGATTAACATTTTTTGAAAATTCTTATTTTTTGTAGGATGTTTAACTATTTTAAAACCTCAATTACTTGGTTGAAAGTTGGCGTATTTTTTTCTTCTTTTTTGTAGAAAATTAAAATACTTTAAAGGTGCAATTACTTGGTTGGAAATTCTTCTTTTTTCGTAAAAAATAACTATTTTTAAACTTCAACTACTTGGTTTTTGATTTTTATTTTTTGTTGAAAAGTCGTTATTCTCGACACAAAATTAATCTCCGTGGTTGAAACTTTAATTGGTTCGTCAGAAATTCAACATTTTTGTGAAAAATTTATTCTTTGTGAAAAAAATACAACTTTTTTGAAGAAAATTTTATTATGTTAAAAATTCAAGCACATGGTTAGCAATTTATTTATTTTGTTAAAAATTTTTTTGTTTTTTTTTTTGTAAAAAATTTTAATATTTCGAAGATTAGTCAGCTTGGTTGATATTTCATGTTTTCTTAATATCTTTTTTAATAATTCTTCTCAATAGAATATTAATATTTTTTATTAAAATTTCAATTTTTCAGTAATAAATTCTAAATTTTGCAGAACAATCTATTCTTTGTTGAAAATTCGACTTTTTTGGAGAAAATGTATCTCAAAATGTAACTCAACTGCTCAGTGGGAAATGCATGTATTTTCTAGAAATTTCGAATTCTTTGTAAAAAATTTAACTATAGTAAAATTTTAAACATTTGGTTTAAAATTTATGTTTTCTGTTGAAAATTCTTCCCTCTCAAAATCAAATTAATCTTATTGGTTGAAACTTCAATCAATTGGTTTGAAATCTAAAATTTTGGTGAAACATTTATTCTTTGTTAAAAAGTCGATTGTTTTGCATTATATTTAAAAAAATGTCTTTATTGAAACAAATTAATCTTATAGTTTCAAATTTATTTTATTTGGCTAAAAAATTTAACTATTTCATTTTATAATGTAAATTATTCTCTCTTAGTACAAACATCAACTATCTGGTAGAGCAATAGTGTATTTTGTTGAACTTTGATCTTTTTTGGTAGAAACTCATCTTCTTGATTGGAAATTTATGTGAAATGTGTGATAAAAATTCAAGAGATTGATTAGAAAGTAATTTTTTTGTTTAAAAATAAGCTATAGTGGAAGAAAATTCAACTAATTGGTTTAAAAATCATATTTTTCTTTGAAAATTGGACTAATTAATTCATCTTCTTTAAAATCAAAATTGGGTAAAAAAGTATTATTTTTAATTGAAGAGACAATTGTGTGGTCGGAAATTCATTTTTTCTAGTTCTTTCCTCCTAAAAATTATATTTTTATTTTTAGTCAAAATTCTTTTTTTATTACAGTAGAAAATTAATTTTTTTAAATTGAGAAATAAATGACCGCAATTATATATTCATAATATTAGTTCAAATTTTAGCTCACTATATCCTATTTTCACATTTTTCTACAAAAAATTTGTTTTAATTAAAAATTACACTCCTTAGGTAAAGCTTGAAATACTATGTTCATATTTTATCTCAAAGTTTTTTCTCTTTGGTTGAAAATGTGACTATTTTGTTCAAAATTCAAGTAGTTTATTAAAGTCGCCTGTTCTGGTCACAAATTAACCTTTTTTTCGTTAAGAACTTAATTATTTTGTTAAAACGTTATCTTTCATGTTCAAAATTGAACACTCATAATCGTAGTTAAAGTTTAATTTCTTTATTTACGAGTTAAAAATTTTTATTAAAGATTTCTCTTTTATAGATGGTACATGCATCTTTGATAATCGAAAAGTCATTTTAATTAATTTTCCCGGTC
This sequence comes from Druon quercuslanigerum, assembly GCA_010014905.2. Taxonomy (NCBI): domain Eukaryota; kingdom Metazoa; phylum Arthropoda; class Insecta; order Hymenoptera; family Cynipidae; genus Druon; species Druon quercuslanigerum. The sequence continues at coordinate 27,553 of JAAAKG020046415.1, forward strand.
ACCATTAATCCTAGCCATGTGCAGCGTGTTATCCTATATTAATTATCTTTTTACTGCAGTGCTTCAGTAAAGATGAGAATTTACGAATTTATATTTCTTCTGCAGAATCAAGTTCACGGAACAATCATCAGCCTGCCTGGTATATTGAAGAAGATGGAGGAGAAATTAAACCAGCAAACCCTCCACCTGATGCTAATGTTCTCAGAAGAAATCCACAAACCGCCACACAGCAAGCACATGCGAGGAACTCAGCCCGGCATCAAGAAGCCCTACGACAGCATGCCATCATGCAGTACCCAGCGCATCAGCAACCCGCTCGGCGGGCCTCTCAGCAAGCCTCTCAGCAAGCCGCTCAGCAAGCCGCTCAGCAAGCCGCTCTGCACATACCTGCTCCGCAGGATATTCACCACGTGCTAGCTCGGCAGGGCGCTGATCCGGCACTCGCCCTGCACTCAGCAGCTCAGCACCAACCATATCAACATACAAGCAGTCAGCGCCTACCAAATCATCAAGTGCCCGAAGAGCACAAAGAGTGGCTGAAATTGCGACTGGGACCGCCAGGACACGAATAATTCAGTATATAAATAATATATACAGTGGTATTTCTAAGCAGAAGTCCAATAAAAGAATTAAAAGACAATAAAAATCACATCAAATTTTTTTAAGTTTCTACTGACCTCATCCTTATCTTTCCTAATTAATTAGAAAATCATTGGTCAAACCAAGTTATTTTAATTCGTAAAAACTTGTTTCACGGGTTCAGAGGTACTCAAAACGTGGACAATTGAGAAAAAGAGGGAGGAAGGTACAAATTGTATGCAAATATAATACATACTGTGTTGATAATATTATTCATGCTTCTATTGAGATAATTTTTAATGTGTTAAATGAGGCTCTTTCAAGTTTGATATTCTATAGATATTTTCCTGTGGCACTATTTGCTTTTTCTTGGAGGCTGTCTACTGGCGGATATAAATTTGATCTTCCTGGATTCGCTGGAATAAAAGTAGTTAAAGACGCTAATGTGCTGAGAAGAAATCCACAGACCGCCACACAGCAAGCACACGTGAGGAGATCAGGCCGGTATCAGGAAGCCCTACGACAGCATGCCATCATGCAGTACCTAGCGCACCAGCAACCTGCTCAGCAAGCCGTTTTAGACGTGGCCGCTCAGCACGTGCCTGTTCGGTAGAACGTGTAGGACGTGCCGGCTCTACATTCTACTCAGCACGTGCTAGCTCGGCATGAAGGTCAGCCGGCACTTGTCCTGCACTCTGCAGCCCCGCGCCAACTGTATCAACATACAAGCAATCAGCGCGTACCAAATCATCAAGTCCCCGAAGAGCACAAAGAGTGGCTGAAATTGCGACTGACACCGCCAGAACACGAGTAATTCAGAATATGAATAATATATACAGTGCTTTTTCTGAACATAAGTCGAATAAAAGATTTAAAAGATTAAAAAAAGTTACATCAAAAATTTCTTTTACGTTTCTACCGACCTTATCCTTATCTTTCCTAATCAATTAGAAAACAAATAGTCAAGCCAAGTTGTTTAAATTCGTAAAAACTTGTTTCGCGGTTTCAGAGGTACTCAAAACGTGGACATTGGAGAAAAAGAGGGAGGAGGGCGTTGATAATATAATTCATGCTTCTATTGAGATAATTTTTAATGTGTTAAATAAGGCTCTTTCAACTTTGATATTCTAGATATTTTCCTGTGGCACTATTTGCTTTTCTTGGAGGCTGTTCCTTGACTGATATAAATTTGAGCTTACTGGATTCGCTGCAATAAAAGTAATTAAGCTTTCTTATGGCCTCCTTGGTTTTGTACATTTTGTACATAAAGATAATTTTTTTTCTCGCTAAAAGACTTTGACGAAAAAAAATTATCTCACTGTCATTATATAGTCTTTCTAACGTGTCAAAGTCAGGTAGTTCACGATAGTAACTGTACTGATCTGTAATCCGGTTCATTAGTGGGTCCGCTTTCCTGACCATCTCGGTTTTACTTAAGTATATTGGTAACTTAAAAATTAAACAGTTTTGATGAAAAAGTAATTTTTGTTGAAAATGTACTGACTGTGGTAAAAAATTTAACTTATTGGTCTCAAATTAACATTTGCTGAGAGAATTGATGTGCTTTTAGAAAATTGGACTTTGTTGGTGAAAATGTAATTATTTTGAAAATATAACTGCTTGGTTGAAAATCCATGTATTTATTTCAAAATTCGTCTTTCTCTGTACATAATTGATTTTGTCGATTACAATATCAATTGTTTGGTTGAAAATTCAACAATTGGTGAACAAATTTATTCTTTATCGAAATTTCCACTATTGAGCAGAAAAATTGTTTCTGTTTAAAAGTTGTGTTTTTATTGAAAATTCGTCGTTCTTGAAGTAAATTAATCTTTTTGGTTAACAATTCAAGGTAAACTGCTTTGCTACAAATTTATTTTCCTAATAAGAATGCATAATCTTAGTTGAATATTAACCTCTTTGGGTGTAATTTCTTTCAAATCGTTTTTTTAAATAAAAAATTACTTTTTCAATTGCAAATGAAATATTCCGTTTTTGGTTACAAGTTTATTTTTTAATTAAGAATAAAATTATTTATGTAAAAAAGTGCATTTCTTTAAAAACCAGTTTTTATAGGTAGAAAATTAATCTTCTTGTGTAAAAATCCAAATATTTTTTGTTGCAAATTTAGCTATCTAGTTGTAAATAATTCTACCTTGTTAATAATTAAATAATTGTTGTTTAATTTTTTTTAGTTAATGGATCAAATTTTTTGTCAAAAATTCATCTTTTTAGATTAATAATGCCAATTTTGTTAGAAAAAACTTTTTTTTTTAAATTTATTTGCAACTAAAAATTGAACTATTCCGCTAGACAGCTCGGTCACAAAATCCATCAAGCTAGCTCCCCCACAATGGAAATTTCTCAATTATTTTGCATCAGTATTTTAGGCTTCTTTTGGACTATTTTTGGAATAAATTGCCGGGTTTTAGTCTCTACTACTTTTTACAATTGTAATTTAAATTGGAAGTGACGGCTTGGCTCAAGACAGATTGAAACTTAAATTTCTTGTTTGAAAATAATTATTCACTATGGTAGAAAATTTAAATTATTTGTTCAAAATTCCAGAATATTGTTAAATTAATATTTTGAAAATTCATCTTTGTCGATGAAAAAATTAACCGATTCTGTTTAAAAAAGAATCTAATTACTTTATTAAACAGTCATATTTTCCCGTCAAAAATTAAACTGTTTTACTTAATTGCACATTTAGGCTATAAATTCATATTTGATGTTCTAAAACTCATCCTGTTTGGTTGAAGTAAATAAATAAATTTTGAATTTTAATCTAACAATTTTAATGTTTTATTCTCTTTGTAAAGGAATCTATTTTCAAAAAAATTTGTAAATCCAAGTACTGGTCTCTGAAAGTCAATGGTCAGCCGTATAGAGCGTATTACGCAATATCAGGCCTCGCTCAGCACAAAAAATTTCGGCCTCACTTTTACAGCTGAGTAGAGATTCGTGATGGTAGAAACGAGGCATGTGTCTTCGGATTATTTGCGGTCGATTTCCTCTCGCTGAAGAGACCTGCTATATATTAATTTTCTTCTTACGTAATTCCCTCAATAATGATAAAAATTCAACAATTTATATTTCATCTTGCAGAATCAAGTTCACAGAGCGAACCACCGCCACCTTTAAATCATTGCGTTGAAGAAAATGAAGTGAAACGATCAGCGAACCATAAAACTAATGCAATTTTAATCAGAAGAAATTATAATTATAAACCACATTCCCCGGTCGCAGCCAGAAGAGCAGCCAGGAAGAAATTAGCCAGTGAGCACTTGTAAACACTTATCAGGCAATCGCTCAGCAGACAGCTCTTCAACCAACAACCTCTCAGCAGACAGCTCTTCAACCAACAACCTCTCAGCAGACGGCTCTTCAACCAGCAACCTCTCAGCAGAGAGCTCTTCAACTGACAACCTCTCAGGAGATAGCTACTCAACAGACAATCGCTCGGCCCCTACTAGGTCAGCAAGCAGACGTTCATCAACCACCCAATCGGCAAACAAGCAACGCACAACATGATTGGCTGGATTTGACATTGTCAACAGGAGGAAACGATGACTCAGGGTAAAATTATTATACTATGGCGCTTGTAAGCAGAAGTCGAATAAAAGTGTTGGCAGTTCACGAAAATGACATCAAAAACTTTTCTTACACCCCCCCCCCATACCCTCGGTCCCTGACCAATTTTCTCTACATTATCACCCAGCCACTTGGTTCCCTTCTTTATCCACTTAGTTGTCTTCCGTATCAGTTCAAAAATAATTAGTCAAAGGAGGCGCAATGAGCCTGCAAAAATGATTTTGTAGTCTAATAAGACGTTTTCTTTCCAAGGTCCTCCCCACTATTTCCCTTCAATCCCCTCTAATACTCTCCTTTCCATCACCCCAGTACTTCCGCGGTCTGAAAATAAATGACTAAGTTAATTGGATAGTCCCAGCTGGAAATCTTAGAATTCTGTCTTGATTTGTTCAGTCTCTAAAATCTATTTAAGTTTTAAGTCAAATATCAAAAGTCTTTGTGAAATCCTTTAAATGTAGCCAAAATCTTTGCGAATTATTTTTAATCTTTGTGAAATCTGTATAAAATCTTTGATATAGCATGGCAACCACTGTAAAATCTTTGGAAACATTTGCCTAATATTTCAAATATTTGGTAATATTTGTAAAGTTATTTAAATCTGTTTTAAATATTTATAAAGTCATTGAAATCTTTCACAATTTTCCGAAGTCTCTGAAATCGACGAAATCATTTATTTCTTTGTGAAGTCGTTGAAAATGCACGTATTTTGTTGCAATGTTGACTTTTTTGTGAAAAATTAAACTATTTTGAAAATTCAACTACTTGGTTCAGGATTTATATTTTTTGTTGAAAATTCGCCTATCTCGATAAAACATTAAACTCGTCTTTGCTAGAAAATTAAACCATTTTAAAAGTTCATGTACGTGGTGCAAGAAGTATAATGGTATTATAGGCATATATGGAAAAGATATTTCGTCGTAAATTCCTCTTTTATAATTTTATATACTTGGTTGATGACTCAGGTTTTTTGTTAAAAAGTCGGATTTCTAAAAAAAAAAAATTAATTTTTTTAGTTGAAAATTTAATTAGTTGGCCAGCAATTTAACATTTTGGTGAAAAATGTATTCTTTGTTGAAATTTTTTTTTTTTTTTAGAGAATTATACTATTTTGAAAATTCAATTACTTGGTTGAAAATTTGCCATTTGGAGAAAATTTAACTGTTCGAAAAAAATAAAATATTTTATTGAAAATTAATGTATTAGTTTAAAAATTCAATTATTTAGTTACAAATTTATGTATTTTTTTGAAATTCGAATTTTTGTAAAAATTTTTTAATATTTTGAAAATTCAGCTCCTTGGTCGATGACTCAGGTTTTTTGTTAAAGAGTCGGATTTCTAGAAAAAACAATTTTTTAGTTTAACATTGAATCAGTTGGTCAGCAATTTAACATTTTGGTGAAAAACGTATTTTTTGTTGAAATTTTTATTTTTTTTAGGGAATTAAACTCTTGAAAATTCAATTACTTGGTTGAAAATTTGACATTTGGAGAAAATTTAACTATTTGGAAAAATTTAAATATTTGTTTGAAAATTAATGTATTTGTTTAAAAATTTAATTATTTAGTTGCAAATTTATGTATTTTTTTGAAATTCGAATTTTTGTAAAAATTTTTTAATATTTTGAAAATTCAGCTGCTTGGTTGATGACTCAGGTTTTTTGTCCAAAAGTCAGCTTTCTCGATAGAACATCAATGTTTGCAGTTGAAAATTGAATTAATTGGTCAGCTATTCAACAATTTGGTAAAAAATTTATTCTATGTTAAAATTTTTTTTTTTTTTTACTATTTTGAAAATTCAATTACTTGGTTGAAAATTTGCCATTTGGATAAAATTTAACTGTTTGTTAAAATGAAAATATTTGTTTAAAAATTAATGTATGCGTTTTAAAAATTTAATTATTTGGTTGCAAATTCATGTATTTTTTTGAAATTCGAATTTTTGTTAAAGTTTTTTAAGAATCTGAAAATTCAGCTGCTTGGTCGATGACTCAGCTTTCTCGATAGAACATTAATATTTGCAGATGAAAATTGAATAAGTTGGTCAGCAATTAAACATTTTGGTGGAAAATGTACTCTTTGTTAAAAAATCGTCCTTTTTTTAGAAAATTTAACTGTTTTGAAAATTCGATTACTTGGTCTTTTTTGTAGAAAATTTAAATATTTCGAAAAAATTAATTACTTAGTTGAAAATTAATATATTTTTTGAAAATTTAACTATTTGGTTGAAAATTCATGTAATTTTTGAACATGCGACTTTTTTGTAAAAAAAATTTAATACATTGAAAAACAAGTGATTCTTTGATGACTCAGCTTTTTTTTGAAAATTAGTCTTTCTCAATAGAACATTAATTTTTTTGGTCAAAAATTTAATCTGTTGTTCAGAAATTTAACATTTTCGTGAAACGATTATTCATTAATGAAAATTTTTCTTTTTTTAGAGAACTTCAATATTTTGAAAATTTACATACTCGGTGAAAATTTTGTGTATTTTGTTGAAAATTCGTGTTTAAGTAGAAAATTGAACTATTCTAAAAATTCATGTGTTCAGTAGGAAATTCTACTTTTTCTAACAAATTTTACTATTTTAAAAATTCAACTACTTGGATGATAATTCGCTTTCAACGATAAAAATTCATTACCATGACTGAAAATTTATGTTATGATTAAAAATTGTACTATTGGTATGAAAATGAATCTACATTCTTAATGATTAAACACTTTTTTCTTCAAAATGTTTTCTAAGGTAAACTACTCTATTTTTTACTTTACACCTAATTTTAGTAAAAATGTCAATTGAGAAGTTAAAAAAATAATATATTTTGTTTAAAGAAAATTCTTTGTTGCAATAAAATATTCCTTTTACTTAAAAATTATGTTATTCAAGTGAAGATAGACCTATTTCATTTTCGATTGTAAATTAATCTCTTTTAGTTAAAATATCAATTATTTAATTGATTATTGATGTATTTTTTGGTAAAAAATTAGTCTATTTGGTAGAAGATGTGTGGCATTGGTTGGAAATTTTTCGCTTAAAAACTGAGCTACTCTGGCAGAAAATTCAACTAGTTGTTAAAAAATAATTTTTTTTGTTGAAAATTGAACTATTTAGTTGAAAATTAATATATATTCCTAGCATACATTTTTTAAATTTTCTTTATTAAAGACTCAATTGTTCTATCGGCAATTTATTTTTTTCTTTCGTTTCCTCCTGTAAATTATATTTTTAGTTAAAAATTTTTATTATTTTCGTGAAAACTGAACTATTTTGTTAAAAAGTCATACTTTTTAGTTTCCAGTATTAAATTTTGGCTCTTTTTAAATATTTCATATTATTTTATTTGTTGCAAATTGTCTTTTTAAGTGCAAAATTGATATCATAGGTTGACGGTATTTTTAAATGCGAAATAAATAATAGCAATTAAACACTCATAATTTTAAATAAAATTTAATTTTTCATTATTCTGCACATCTAACATTTTACAATAAAATTTTTAAAAGTTTAAAATAGTGGCCTTTATGTATCAGTGGTCAAGCAAAAAATTAGGGAATTTAGAAAATTAATTTTTTCGGCCACCATGAATCATAGCTATATGTAACCTCTTACTCTATAATCGTGATCTTTTTACCTAATTTCTTTATTGTACACTGAGAAATTAAAAGCCTACCTGGTATATTAAAAAAGATAAAGGAGAAATTAGACCAGCAACCCACTCGACTGGCCGCTCTGAACATGGCCGCTCTCCAGACTTCTGAGTACATTGCAGCACAGCGGGATGCTTAACTCGTGCCTGATTAGCAGGACCCTCAGCACGTACTCCTCTACATGTTTCTCATCAAGTACCCGCACGACAAGACACTCAGAATGTGCCTGTTCGGCAGGCGCTTAGCGTGAGCCTGCTCGGCATGCTACTCATTACGTGCCTGCTCGGCAAGACACTCAGAATGTGCCTGTTCAGCAGGCGCTCAGCACGTGCCTGCTCGGCAGATCACTCAGAATGTGCCTGCTCGGTAGGTGCCTGTTCGGCAGGACGTTCAGCACATAGCTGCTCAGCCGGCACTTTCCCCGCACTTAGGTGCTCAACGCCAACCAAATCAGCAAGCACACGATCAGCGCCTACCAAATGAGCATGTGCCCGATGAGCACAAAGGATAGCTGACTGCGACTGGCAACAGCAGGACATGAATAATTCATTTCAAGAATAATATATCCAATCTCGTTTGTGAAAACAATATGCTTCCCTTTTCTATCGAAACTATTACCTTTCCTAATAAATTAAAAGACAATTAGTATGGGCAGGCGCCATGAGCCTACCAGAAATGTCTTCATAGCCGAAGCAGATGTTAATCGAGTTGTTTAAATCTCTAGAAACCTTTGTTTGTATTCAGAAGGTCTTAAAACGTGGAACTTTAACAAGAACGGAAGACATGTTGCTCATTACGTGCCTGCTCGGCAAGACACTCAGAATTTGCCTGTTTGGCAAGAAACTTAGTTCGTGCCTGCTCGGCAGGACATTTTGCATGTGCCTGTTTGGCAGGAAATTCAGCACGTGGCTGCTCAGCCGGTACTTTCCCCGCAATTAGCTGTTTAACGCCAACCAAATCAACAAGCACGTATTCAGTGCCTACCAAATCAACATGTGCCCGAAGAGCACCAAGGGTGGCTGACTGCGACTAGCAACACCAGGTCACGATTAATTCATTGTAAGACTAATATATAAAATCTTATTTGAGAAAACAAAATGCTTCCCTTTTCTATCCAAACTATTACCTTTCCTAATGAATTAAAAGACAATTAGAATGGGCAGGCGCCACGAGTCTACCAGAAATGTTTTTGTAGTCAAATCAGATGTTAATCGAATTGTTTAAATACCTACAAACCTTTTTTTGTGTTCAGGAAGTCTCAAAACGTGGAAAGTTCACAAAAGCGGAATTGGGGGGGGGGGGGGTGAAATTTTACAGAAATCTAATACCTTGTCTGATGAAAATGTTCTACATGCTGATATTGACCGAATTTCGAATCTTGTAAATGAAGCTGTTTCAACATCGACATTCTTCTGATATTTTTCTGCGGCGCTATTTGCTTTTTCTGAGAGACTGTTAGGTTCCTGATATGAATGTAGCCTCACTTTATTTGCTACAATAAAAGCAATTTAACTTGTTTTATTTCCTGCTTAGTGTAGACATTTCGTACAGCAAGATAATTTTTTTATTGCTCACTGAAGATATTTTCCGACATATTTTATCAAGAACAGTACTTGTCTAAAATGCGGATCATAATTGCCTCCGGCTTCCTGACCACAGCAGTTTTACTTAATTGCATAGGTAATTTTCAAATTCAATAATCTGTTAAGAAAGTAATTTTCGAATGAAAATTAAGCTACTTTGATATAAAAATCAACTTTTTTTATGAAAAATTACCATTTTCTATAGAAAATCCTTGTTAAAATGTTACTACTTGGTTTAAGATTCAACAGTTGGTTGAAAAATGTATTCCTTGTCGAAAGTTTAACTATTAGCAGAAAATTTAGTTTTCTTGAAAAGTTGTGTATTTTTTTGAAAATTCGTCTTTGATGGTATAAAATTAATCTTGTTCGTTTAAGATTCAACATCAACTAGGTACTTTGTTAAAAATTTATTTTTATCATTGAACATTCATGTTTTAATTAAAAATTAAATTATTTAGATGAAACTATGAATTTGGTTAAAAATAGTTTGTTGGTCAAAAATTAATCTTCTTGTTTAAAAATCCATATATTTTTGGTATAGAATTTAAATATTAATTTGAAAAAAATAATATATTTCTTTAGTTATAAATTGAGCTATTTAAAAAAAGTTGTTCTGGTGAAAATTTGTTTTCAACTAAAAATTAAACTATTCTTGAACGCAACAACGATAAATGTTGACAAAGTTGTTTTTTATAGAAAATGTAACTATTTTGTCGATGAAAAATTCGACAAATCTGATAAACATTTAAGGTGAACGTCCACGTAATCTTGACCTTAGTCCCAGTAATCGTGATGGCAAGTTGCTACCTTATTATTTAAATTGAATAAAAGCAATTTCTCTTTGCTATTATAAAATGCTAAAAATGAGTAGGTTTTATCATTAAATGTTACTTTTAAAATACTTTTTCACCAATAAATTCAAGTTATTACCTGTTTTCAAGATCCCTGGGACCGTCAAGATTACTGGGTTCTTTACCTTTAACAGTTTTTCGAAAATTTAATTTTTTTTTTAAACTCATCTCTTACGTTCAAATAGTAAACTGTTTTTTTTATCGTTCTTTCGGACTAAAAAATTATCTTTGATGGTTGACAATGTTATTGTTTAATTCAATTTATTGAAGATTCACTGTTAAAAATCTTGCAAGATTAGAGTACACTAGAACTCCAAAGATACGAGCTCCAAAATACGAGTGCGTCACAGATACGAGCATCCCGAATCAAATGAACGCGCGGAATTTTTTCTCCTCTCCTTCTGCCTTAATTGAGAATTAGGCGCGCGCGAGTGCGCGCTGCCTTGGATACGCCAGGCACGTGCGCGTACTAGGCCTGTGCGTGTTCTCACGCATTACCCTCGAAATTAAAACGTCACAGAGGTGGGAGCCCCTTTCACCATCGTCTCTTTAGTGTTCCCGATTTCTGAACCTCTCGTCAGTTCGGAGTTCAAATGTACTCGTCTTTGAATATCAAGGTTCAGAAAAAATCATGCACCTCTGAAAGAAAACCTCTGAAAAAGGCCAGAAATAATCTAAAGTCACATGTCTCGTGTTAACCACGTCTCCTCCTGCCTCAGCAAAAAAAACTTCTGTCTCACTCTTACAGCTGAGTAGAGATTCGTGGTGGTGGAAACGGGACATGTAGCTTCGAAATATTTACCGCCGAATTTCACCCTACAGAATAGGCCTGTCCTATATTTATGGTATTTTTATATCAATTCTTTGATGAGAATTAGGATTCACCAATTTATATTTATTCTTACAGAATCAACTTTACAGAGCAATCAACAACAACCTTTCAATCATTATGTTCAAGAAGCTGGATCATCTAGCGGTCGAACTAATACAGTGAAAAGGTATAATCATAAACCAGATTCCTTAGTCCAACTCAGGAGAGCAGCCAGGAAGAAAATAGCGACGGAACAAAACTTATCGATTGATCAGCCCTTTGCCACGAAGCAGATACCAAGCTCTCGGAACTCTTTAAGGCAGAACCTAAGATTTCAGGATGAACTCGATCATATGGAAGCCTTTGCAGACACTTTTCAGGCAACTGCTCAGCAGACAGCCCTTCACCTGGGAACTGCTCATGAGAAATCCGCTCAGCCCCTACTAGATCAGCAAACAGCCGTTCAAAAACCACCCAATCAGCAAGCCAGCAATCGGAAACGCCATTGGCTGGATTTGACATTGAAAACAGGAGCAGACAATGATCCACGATAAAATATTGATAAATACAATGTCGCTGGTAAACAGAAGTCGAATAAAAGTGTTAAAAAACAATAAATATAACATCAGCAACTTGTATTACATTTCTACCTCCCCCCCTCCCTAACCATTTTTCCCTCTATTATCACCTAGGCTCCCGGTTTCTTTCATACGAGTGTATTCAGAGCACTTGGCTCCCGAAAATCACACCTCCCTCCACCATCGACGTACATTTCTTCCGTTGTTCCTACTAATGAATATTTCCTGTTCTAAAAATTCCTCAATTAATAGTAATTAAATCTTGATACGTAGAAGTATAATTTAACATTTTTGCTCAAAATAGCAATAAACGCACGCGCGGCTCACATCCCTGGACGTTTACAATATTATCTAATATTATAAAGTTAACTCCAATCGACTTCCACCTAATCCAATATAATTCGATTCATTCTAATCCACTTCAATCCACTTTGAATTATTCCACTCCAATTCAATTCAATCTAATCCAATTCATTCAAATCCAATATAAGTTAATTCATTACAATACACTCTACTCCAATTCAATTTAACTCAATCCAATCCAGTTTATTATAATCCAATTCAATACAATACAATTCGTTTTAATCCATTCCAAACATTTTTCTCTCTATTATCACCTAGGCTCCCGGTTTCTTTATTACGAGTGGATGTAGAAAACTTGGCCCCCGAACACCCCCCCCCCCCCTCCATTAACGCACAGCTGTTCCTTTGTTCCTACCAATCGTTCAAATTCCAGGATACTTAGGTCGTTCAAAATACATTCATGGCAATATTAAAAACAACATTTCCTCTTCTCAAAATTCTTTAATTAATAGTTATTAATTCTTGATACGTAAAAGTAGAATTAAATATTTTTGCTCAAAATAGCAATAAAGGTATACGCGGCGCACGTTACTGGACGTTTAAAACATTATCTAATATTATCTAGTTAGTTCCAATCGACTTCCACCCGACCCATTTCAATCCAATTCATTCCAATCCAGCTCAATCCACTCTGATTTAATCCATTCTAATCCAATTCATTCTAATCCAATACAAGTTAATTCATTCCCAGCCACTCAATTCAGGCCAATCCGATTTATTCCACTCTAGCCTAGTCCACTTAAATCGAAGCCAATTTATTTCAATCCAATTTAGTCCAATCCTCTACCATCCATTCTAATCCACTCTAATCCAGTCTAATCAAATTCAATCCAACGCAATGTAATCTAGATGAGTCCAATTCACTCCAATTCATTCAATTTCACTCCAATCTAATCCTCTCAAATCCAATCCAATCAATTTTGATCCGAACACATTCCCACGAGTCCCTGAAACCTACCCTTAAAACCAAAAATGTAAAATTCTTCATGAAATCGACCTTTTGAGCACGGTATTCTCGTATTTTTGTACTTAAAATTATTCATACTAGAATATTTACCAAAATTGTTTAATTACTTTTCAATTTTTTAAGAACTGTTTAATTACTGTTAAATTTTTTTTTCAAAACTTCGTTTGTTTTCCTAAAAAATATTTTTTTGGTCTAGAGGAATATTTATTAACTGTAGTTATTTATTTTCAAATTATTTAGACAAATGGAATTTCTCTAAATAATTGCTTTATTTTTTTTATTCCAAATTATAAATGTTTCTTCAGTGGAATATTTAACATTATTGTTGGGTTAATCTTTAATTATTAAAACCAATTCCATTTAAACTTTCCATTAAACTTTCTTGAAATTTGTCAGAAGAATTGAGAATTTATAAAATGAAAAAAAGAATTCAAGAATATTGATAAATATTCCGCTGGACCAACAGTTATAATTTTCATTTAAAACAATACCAATTTTCGAAACTAAATTATATAAACAAGTCGAATATCTTTAAACTTTTAACCAAATTATTAACCAATGTTGATAAACATTCCACTAAATAAATAGAAATAATTTTTTATTGAAAAGAAAAGAATCTGAAAAACAAAAATTATTTAAAGAAATTCCATTTATTCAAATAATTGAAAATTATGAACTTCAAGTCTAAACCGGCACCTGTTTAAACAAGAATAAATAAAAATAAAAATTTGGGAATTTGTTTTTTCGGATTTGTAATTAAATGGGGGAGGGGATTGTTGCCCTCCACAAAAGAGAGTGTTTTGAGGTTTTTTTTTAAATTATTAGCTTCATGATAATTTCAGAAAAAGGTTCATACTTCATTGATCAGTCTTATGACTTTTAAAAACAATTTAAATTAATAAAAGCATTATTGGCGAATCTGTCGACGAAAAAATTCTTTTTTTCCGACGTCAGTCTTTTTAATGGAGAAATTCATGACAATTTCCGCAAAATTTATAAATAGTTTATATATTTTTGTTAAACAAATGCAATAAAAAATGGTTTATAATTAAGTTGCAGCCTTATTAAATAAATGAAAGTAAGGGGAAACTAAAACTGGAAGGAATGAGATTAAAAAAAAAACTTTTTCGTCGACAGATGCCCAAATAATCCAGTTTTTTAAAAATTTGTTTAAAAAATCACCAAATTTATAAAATAGTCATAGATGCTGCTGGATTTACTATGAAGATCCCAATTTAAAAGTCGTACATCGAAAAAAAAGAATTTTTCCGTCATCAGATACCCCAATAATGCATATTTTTATTAAAATTGTTTTAAAAAATAATAAAATTGATCAATAAATAATATACAATAATATATAAACTAATCATGACCCTTAATGAATTTACAATTAAGATCCTAATCCAAAAATCGGACATAGAAAAAACAACATTTTTCCGTCGAAAGAACACCCTTTATTTGATTTTTTTAATAAAATTGTTTTTAAAAATCATAAAATTGAACAATCAATGATGAATTTTTTTCTAAAATTATTATTAAGTTCCCCATTAAAAAAGTTTTCATTAAAAAAAAGAAACTTTTCTGCTGAAAAATTTCCGAATAATGAATTTGTTTATAGTATTGACAAAAATAGTCTCAAGAAGAAATTTCTTCACCATTATAAAAATATAAATAATAAATATAAATATAAATATGAAAGACACGTAAAATTATAGAAAATTATGAAAAACATTCTGTCAATATATAATTTGTTTATAAATTTTGTTTTGTTTATTGCATGATATTGTCATATCTTTAAATAATTTTACTTTATAAAACTTAGGCGATTTCAACAATTTTCATTTTATTAACGAGCACTGGGAATGCCAAATAGAAAAAAGTTTATTTAGCTCGTCATATTTATTTATTTATAAAACAAATTAAAAGCGTTTTTAAACAATCAGGTTTGGCAACTCTCTTAGAAATCTCATCAGCTTTTTTCTATTTTTTTTGTCCAAATTGGTCAATATTTGTGGACTGTAAGTTATTTTTAATAAAAAAGTCTTTCTTTCCACTGTGTGGTGGTGTGATAAATAAATTACTTTGTTTTTTTTTTGTTTTAATTTTATTTTCAAGATATAAAAGTTTAAAAATTAGGGATAGAAAGAGAAAAAAAATTATTTATAAGACAACTCCATGCAATATTTATTAATACGAATCGTTTATTTACTTAATCTACTTAGATTGCTAAGAATAAGAATGTTTCTAAAAACTCCAAAGTATTGCAAAAAACTTTGAGGGTCTTCAACGAATTTGAAGGTTTTACAAATATTTGAGCTAGTTTTAAAAGATTTTATACGTTTCTAGGAAATTTAAAAATATTTCCGCGGTTCCAAGAAACTTTAAAATAGTTCGAGGAAGTTTAACGGATTTTTAATCTTTTCAAACATTTCCAGCATTCTAAAAAATTCCAAAGTATTTCAAAATATTTCAAAAAAAAATTTGTATTTATTTTTTTTTTAGTACTTGAAAAAATAAATCAAATTAAAATAAATCTGAATAAATCTGAAATTTATTTTAAGGAAAACTAATTTACCGAATGATTAACTGGCCGAAACCCATTTTAACGAATGATTAGCTGAAC
>JAAAKG020046416.1:0-18652 GCA_010014905.2 Druon quercuslanigerum
CTGGGTCGGAGCAGTGTTGCGGAGTGAACGTGTTATTTAAATAAATAACACGAGAATTCCAGATCAATCTAAAAATTCTACAACCCCTTCCTCACACTACTCCCCTCCCTACCGAGTGAGTCACGCCTACCCCGAAATGGAAACGGTTTAATTGTGTAATAATAATTACATTTTTTTTAAATCAATGAAAAAGGGACCATGTTATAAAAAGGGTAGGCGTGAGTGGGAACTCAAACCAAAACCCATTTTATAGAAGTTTAGAGCACATATGTTGTAATTGTAAAGATTCCTAATATTCAATAAATATCTTCACAAAATTTCTTTCTTATAAAAAATCTATATTTTGTTTGAAATTTATTTTTTTATATTTAGAATTATTAGATTATAATTTATTTAGTTGGGCGCATAAATGAGGAAAATAATATAAAATATTTTTTAGCTGCATTTTGGGATGACGAAAATTTCGGCGATAGAGCATCTGAAATAATTCAGACAGGGAAAAAAGAATCTTGGTGAAGAAATTTAAAAAAGAATAAAAGAAAACGAGTGAAATCTGAAAATAATTACGGAATTTAGAGATTTGTATTAATAATAATAAATTATATTATTAATAGTAAAATACATATAAATGATGATACATCGAAAATATTAGTATATTAGATTCTACATCGTACATTATAGTTAGCATTGCATGTTAAATAAATTATTATTATAGTGGTGAAATTAAATAATAAAACTGTATACATAACAAAGTATAATTTTATATTTTAATATTATGATATCATACAAACATAATACTGTCCAATGCATATTTATTAAATATTTTAATTTTCAAAACATCATTCTGAAATTCAAAGAATCATCAATTTTAGAGTTGAAATTCTGTATCAGTTCTTTCTCAATATCAACAAAAATATTTTAAAAGTAAAATAGATTCCATGTTATCCTCTTGAATATACGAAATTGTTCAAGGTTTCTTATTTGATCACTGAAGTTAAGACGCGCTTGGCTGGATTGTACTCGGATGGGTGCCGGCGTACAGATATGATGTATTTATCAGATTTTGAGTTGCATTTTCTGTCCCAATAATAATGATAGTGCTGTGATTCTTGTACTTTTCACTGAAAATGCATACGTTTACTAAAACTTTCGTAACTTTTCCTACTGTGAAATTGGTCAAAATTTCTGAAATTTTAAGGAGTAGTCACGTATTTCTCACTGAATTTTCGTTTCACTTTTTTTCATTATCACATTTCATTTATACCAGTCTATCAATCCCAAATAATTGAAATAGATTTTAACACTTCCATCGTTGTTGTGATCACATTGGTTTTGTCGGTATTAAATTCAAAGAGGAGATATTCATTACTCTATATTTAAAATGTTTTTCCCACGAGCTGGTGTGGATTTCGCTTCGACAGAGAAGATTGAATCTCAAGACGAAAGTAATAGGTACTCGCATTCTGAAACTGGTTTGTAATGATTTCTTTAGAAGTTCGAATCAGATCTGCGTTCTTGTATCTAAAACGAGAGCCAGAAGTCGATAATTTGCGTTGTTACAGTTCTCCAAGGCAAATAATTTTTCCAACGAATTCCAGTACTGGCTGCAATTTTATCAAGACAGATTTATTTAAAAATCAATGCACATTTGAGAAATAAAAGGAATAATCTGCTTATAGGGTCTATTAAAAATCTATGTCGTGCTCCCGAGGGGGTGGGATTCAAGCAGAATGTGACATTGATCATGTAAAATATAAATATGAATACAAATTTTTTGAAATCCTTGAGAAAATAAAAATTAATTGTCTCATTTTATGAGTACTGCATCTAAATACAGACTTTCTCTGTCCCGATTTAAAAATTTTTTTGTTTCTTGTTTTCAAGAAACTGCCCCTCTTTATTATTTTACCGCGTAAATCCGAACGGAATTAATAGAACATAATAAGAAAATCCGTATAAGAAATATTTCGATAAAAGTTAATTTTTTTTAATTAAAACGTCTGCCTTTAAATTTTTTCTTAAAAATTCACATTTTTTTGTTAACAATTAATCTGCTTTCTTAGAAGCTAAACTTCTTTGTTAAAAATTAATTTGATTGGTTGAAGATTTATTTACTTTTTAATGGGTCAAAAATTCGTTTTATTTTGCTTTAACATGAATTTTTTTTCTTCAAATTTAAGTCTACTAGTTTTGGTTAATAATTTATCATCTTTTTTGGATATATATCGGGACAGCCTCGTGCAAAACTATTCCCAAAATATAAAAATCCAACTCTAAACCAAAACTTCCTTGCTTTCGACATGTTAGGCAGTAACCATCTTGAGCCTCTGACACATTTTATAAATAATATTGAATAACTAATAAATTATAGTTGATAATTATCAATGAATAATTAATAATTTAACTACTTTGTTTTATTTTTAAATTTTTTGTTAAAAAATGTAACTGTTTCTGCCTGAAACTTGATGTTTGTTGTTTAAGAATTCGCCTAATCAGTTTAAAACTTAACTATCAGTTAACAATTCAAATATTTTGTTGAAAATTCATCTCTAACGCTCGAAAGTAGAATCATTTGAATGTAAGTGTAACTATTTCGTTGATAATTTGTTTTTGTTTTTCTGGAAAATTCAAACTTTCGGGTAAGCATTCGTTCTTTTTTATAGAAAATTTGTACCTCTTGATTGTAATTTTTGTTGTTAAAAATTGACACCATTTATTTCAAAATTAATCTAAGTTACTTGAAAATTCAAGTATCTCTTTAAAAATTATATTAATTTGTTAAAACTTTAACCATTTGGTTACGAACCCTTTTTTTTGCTTAAAAACTCAACTTTTATGATGAAAATTCATCTTTTTAGATTGAAAATTCATCTTCGTACGCTGAAAGTTAAACTACTTGAATAAAAATTCAACTCTTTCATTACTTTGAATCGAAATATTGAGCGTTTTATATAAAATTTAATGAGGTACCTACTATACATTCATTTTCATTTGAAAGAATTGATTTCTCTATTATTTATTCTTATTTTAGAGCATTTTCAGCAGTAAAGCCTTAAAATATTATGCTTCTATGTTTTGTGTTATATTTTAGGTGTTTATCCAATGAACTCGTAAATAAGATTTTGACGTAAAGGTGGAAGCAGAAAGGGCGGTTATTTATAATTTTTAAACGGGTCCACACATACCGGTATTTTAAATATTTTTATAGGATAACTCCAAAACAACTTATTTTTCAAAATTATAAAATTCTCAACGCATCAATCAATCTTTGTGTTATATATAAGCACCACCCCAAATATGGTCTTATTTAAATTACGAAGTGTCTTCTGGTTTGCCTGTAAACTTGCTCTTAAGTTTTCCTTCATCTGGATTTTTATTCATTTTTGATATCTTTACTGAATGTCTACAGGGAAAAACTTTCTTATAAATTTTTTTTCTTTATAAGTGGACCATATATTTTCAATAAGTTATAAGTTTTTTCATGCCTGCTGACATTGCAAGTGAGACCTGAAGTTTACGAGTATGTCGTCGAAAAATTGGAGACTGCGTTGGATCACCGAATGTTTCACTCCCTTGTCCGGGTCTTCAGCTCTTGGCTCAGAAAGATGATCTGATCCACCTGGTGCCAATCATACGTGAACTGAATCACAACGACACTGTGCGTCGAAAGCGATAACTCGCAAAAGGATATGTAAAAAATGCAGACATTTTCGAGGTTTATAGATGACGTAAAACTTCTGCCAGGAAAAAAAAATTTGGATTTCTTATTAACAACATATTGTCGTAAAAAGGGCACCAGTGGACAGGTAATGAACTGGTCGACATTTCGATAAGAAATCTTTCTAAGTAAATGCTAGTTGATCAATTTCTTCCCGAAATTGGGTCAAAATGATATGCAACACTCAATACAGATTTTTTATTTTTTATTGGATTAGCATTTTATTGCCACAAAAGTATCATTTAAGTCCTTTCTGAGTACATATACCACCAGAGAACTCGACTTCTCTGAGTATGGTCTTGTGAATATTTTTTTTACTAAGGTGCGTTTAGAATTACTGTATGAAGATATTCAGAACAAGTAAAAAAGCGGCTGCATCCGGCTTTATTAAAATACTCGCATTTGTCTGAGAGATTGGCCAGGAGACAGGAAAACTGCAAAAAACCACGTTGCAAGTTCAGCCGGGTTTCTGCAGTCTACTTTGTAGGCACATATTCGACCTTACCCACCAAAGGCACACCATTATTCTCAGGGTCAGACCTACTGCTCAACATTATTGAACGAATACTGGTCTCAAGTCGCAGATAGTCACCCATCCGAGCACTATCTATGCTCGAAATATATTGACATCCGGACCATATGCAAGACATGAACGTCTAAATACAAATTTAAATTTCAAGTAACAGTCAGTTTTAGCGAATTCTAAAATTGCATTAATCTAAAGAAACACTTTTTAAAGGTGAAAACCCAATCCACAGCCATATAGATTTATAACCCGACATAGAAAAATTATAATTTTTCTCTCAAACACTGAAGTT
This sequence comes from Druon quercuslanigerum, assembly GCA_010014905.2. Lineage (NCBI taxonomy): Eukaryota > Metazoa > Arthropoda > Insecta > Hymenoptera > Cynipidae > Druon > Druon quercuslanigerum. The sequence continues at coordinate 4,537 of JAAAKG020046416.1, forward strand.
CGAAATTTTCTGAAACAATCCTTGGTTGTTCTAGGAACAGTGAAAAAGAATACTTAAAAATGTAAGATCTTAAATTCAGAAATGTAATGAAATTTAGGAATGAATCTAGACATTTTTTCAAAACTTAAGAAAATTTATATCTAAATTTCATAATTATATCATACTTTTTTTATCTTTCGTATCGAGATGTAAGTACATTTCTGTATTTTAGGTGTAACATTTTTAAGTATCTTTTTACTGTGTTAAAGTTCTTTTCATTGATTGAAAATCCAAATATTTTTGTTTGAATGTTAATTCTTTTTGGTTGAAAAGACTTTTATTATGCTTTTGGTAGAGAATTCAGCTCTTATGGTTACAAGCTTTGTTACTCAGTTTAAAATTTATTTCTTTAGTTGAAATAATTTGTTGATGAAAATTTATATTTTCGGGTTTCAAATTCAGCTTTCTGGTTGCAAATAAAAATATTTTGTTGAAATCAGTTTTTTAAATTCATTTTTCTCAATAAACATTTGAGTGTTCTATTTTTTGTTGAAAATTCATATTTTTAATTCAAAATTGGTCTTTGTTAGTTGATAATTTAACTATTAGGTTAAAAATTTACATAATTAGATAGAAATTCATCTTTTTTTCAGAAATTGAATTTTCTTCGTTGAAAAATTGTCATTTTTGTTAAAAATTCCACTACCTGGTTGAAAGCTGAACTTCGTTGTGTTCCACTTAATTTTTTTGACGGTTTCTTAATTTTAGTTTATGTTTTATGTATATTGTTGAAAATCTACTGTTTAAAAATCTGTTTGGTTGGAAAATAGTATAATTTTTTGTTAAAAATAAATGTTTGTCTACAAATTTAACTATTTCATTTTTCGTCAAAAGATAGTATTTTTAAATCCAAATTAATCTTTTTTAGTTGAAAAATCGAATGTTGCGTTGAAAATTTAACTTCTGTGCATAACGTCGAACTCCTTTGTTAAGTATTGAATTTCTGGTTAAAAGTTTATCATTTTAGTTTAAATTTCATATATTTGGTAGAAAATATAACTACTTCGTTTACTTATACTTATGTATGTCATTAATTTATAAATGATAAGTTCTAGTTGAAAATTTCACTATTCACTCATTTATCGTACAATCATTTTTTTAGAATAATCATTTTAATTTCAATTTAGTTTCTCTGTTTGAAAAAGTTACTGGAATATCAACTATTATATTTTTCGTAACTGTTATGTTTTCCTTTCCTTGAAGACTTGATATTTCCGTCAGCGGCTTCAATTATTCTTGCACCTTCATCTAGTTAAGTACTTATCTTGTTACTCCCGCGCAACTCCAATTAATACAGTAGATTTTTTCTGTTCAATAATTGTCCAATAGCTATTTTAATACACCATTTTTTTGTATAGTAAACATTTAATCATTAAAAAAATCACCCCAAAACATGGTCCTTCGAGCCGCATAAATTTTACTTTGGTAGAAAGTGCTTTTGTGATCTCGTGCTCACACTTGAGGGATTTTGAAACTTATTGATGTTTTATATAGTGCCTTTGAAAACTGGTGAGTGATTTTAAAGCTCAGTGAGAAGCGACCAAAAGCAGCTAGCACCAGCACAGAGAAATCTACACACTGAATATTGCGAGTTGAACTTTCATGTTCAACCAAAGATAAGTTCAAGGATACAACAGATTTTTATATCCATTCAACGGATTTTATATCCTTCGTCGGATTATTCTTCCAACTCAACGAATCAACTTGAGAGGAGCAGAAGGACTTGGGAGGAGGACCAGCTTTTCAACGCACGGGCACCATCAGCCTAGCAGCTCATTTCGGAGTCAAGAATCTCCATCATTTCATCTTCAAATCAAAGTAAGTCAATAGAACAACAAATTTTTCCTATTTTTTCTTTATTCGCTTCCTCCAGCGTTTCATTTTAACGGGATAGGTGTGTAATTTATTCATTTTTTAAATAATTGGTTCTAAAATGGGTTTGGAAGAGACAGAAAGATTAAATGATTCCGCAGAAAAATCGAAGGTAGGGAAATTGCGAAAAGCTCGTGGCGATATCAAGCGCCAATTAACTTCCTCGGAAAAACTGATCGCGTCAATAGGTTGCAATACCGACTTCGAGGAACTTAACCTTGATGATCGTTTGGAAAAACATGTCAAACATTGGGATACATTCGACACGATTCAAACCGCGTTAGATTCAAATTTAGAAGATGAAGCAGGGGCGTAAGCGCAGACTGAGCGGACGGATTTCGAAAACCGTTATCACAGAATATGTGGTATTTTCAAAGAATATATTAAAAATCCCTTCGTTATTTCAAAACAACCAATGTCTTCGGTAGCTGATTCAAATGTTCAAAATTTAATTATCGAAAATATCGCACCTCCTTTATTGACTCCTCCATCTCATTCAAATTCTCAAATACGAACGAGCATCAGTTCACACATTCATCCTTCAAACGAGACAGAAGGTCGTCAAGAAAATCGTTTAAATAATTATGAAAGTCAAAATCAAGCGAGTTTAGATCACGATCAACTTAAATTTCGCGCACGGTTCGGGCATCCAAAGCTTCAGACACCTACCTTTCATGGTAGCTTTGACAGGTAGATGTCTTTTCATGATTCTTTGAAATCAATGTGTCATGATAATCCAAACATTCCTGAAATTTAAAAGTTTCATTATTTGAAAACATGTGTCAAAGATGAAGCGACCGAAGTTATAGCTTCGCTCGAAACAAGGGACAGTAATTATCAGGTCGCATGGGATCTATTAAAGGCGCAATATAACAATAGAAAATATATTGTAGAAAGTCACGCCAAGGCTCTTTTTGAAATTCCGAGTATTTCCAAAGAATTCACTGTCCGTGCATTATTAGACAATGTGCAAAAAAGAATTGCGACAGTCAGGACTCTCGAAAAACCAGTCGAATAATGGGTCACTCTGCTTATTTTTATTATAAGAGAGAAATTAAATCATTACACTCGCAAAAAATGGGAAGAGACCGTGGGAATCACAACCCTTCCTTCTCTTAATGACATGAATTCATTTTTAGAGCGACGGGCGTTAATTTAATAAAGCTCAGCCTCAGAAGAGCAACTCAAATTCGCGTTTTCAACCGCTAAGGTACACATCCACTTTATTCATGTGAATTTTTTAAAACATATTTCGCCTCCGGAACGTTATAAGGTTGTAAAAAAGACGTCGCTGTGTTACAATTGCCTTTTAGGGAATTAGAGAACCGTTTAGTGTCGGCATAGCTCTTGTCGTAAATGTCAACAAAGACATAATACCTTCTTGCATTTTTCTCAAGAGAAGTCAGTCGATACAGAGGCTCCTCATACAAACATCACAACTGCTTTAGTCAGTTGTCAAACTCAAGCTCCAACGCAAGTCGTTCTTGAAACAGCTATCATCGACATTTTAGATAGCCAGGGCAACTATCGCCATTGTCGCGAATGTTTAGGTTCGCGCTAGCAGTGCTATTCGATAACCGAAAAATCAGCAACTCTCCTAGGGTTACATAAAGAGCCAATTGAAATTCAATTAAAAGGAGCGCAGAATTTGCGATCTCAAATAAAGTAATCCACAATTTTCTCCTCGTAGGCAAAGTTATGGTTTATTTATTTGAAAATAAGTAAGCCTAACAGTTCAAAGAACCAATAATTGGGCTACAAAATATACCTATATATGTACAGTTTAAGCGTTAGAACGCAGGCATGCTTTTAAAAACTTTTAAAGTGTGTTCGTGCTAACAGTAAATTTATGAACAGCACTAGTGAATTCTTCAAGTGACATAAAGAAAAGATCGACATTATTGTCGATTGATTCAAGAACAAGCATATTGGTAGTACTGCACATGCTGAAAGCACAGAGTTCTGAGACTGATTCTTTTTGAGGTAAAACATTGTCGAATCTGTGGTACAGTATCTCGACACATGCAAAGGTAGTAAATCTTGCACAGGCAAGATTTTAAACAGTATTATAATACTTGAAAATGTGCGTCTGTCTTCAAGTGACCAAACCTGAAATCTGGTTATGTAGGGCCTGGTAATCAGACTTACGAGGAGGATAGGCACGATCCTCTTTCCAGCATGCTAAATACTATAAAAAGCGTATTTGGCATCTCTCAATTGACTTTACTTGATTCATTTTTTGTGGTGCCTAGACGACAGACACATATTCAAGCTTTGATCTAACCAATGAACAAAAGAGGGTCACTAACGGTGTCATCGTTTTAAAATATTCACAATAAATAAATCAATAAAAATAAAAATTAATAAAAATAAATAAATATTGAAATATTTTAAAATAAATACATTGCATTGAACCTTTAGGTACTTCAGACGATGGCATGAATGGCAGAGAAGAGTAGCCAGCATATTATACAAGATGATATCTATTTGCCATATATGATTTAATGAGAAATAAAGTTTGTGCGGAATTCCTATGTTACACATTTTCTCTATTAGAATACTGTGATCAATTTTATCAAATGCTTTGAAAGTATTCGTAAAAATAACATTAACTTGATCATATTCGACAAGTAAGTCTTTGATTTTTTGAGTAAAAATAAGCAAATTTGAAGTGGTAGACTTTCGTGGAATAAATCTATGTTGATTTGACGATGTCTTACATGCATTAATCTTAAAGATAATTTCATGAAGACATATTTCAAAAATTGTAGAAAAATTATTCAGGTTCTCAATAGGTCTATAGTTTGTTGCTTCTGATTTAAGAAACTTACCACATTCCGATGCTAAGTTAAAAATACTTGTTTATGCGTCACAGACCCTGATTACAAATGACGGTAACTCATCTAATCCAGCAGTATGTTTATTTGGTAACTTCTTTATTGCTTTGACGATAGTACTATTCGATATTTTAATTTTATCTGCAAGTAGACGTACACGTTGCAAGTATATGAAGGAACAGTTGAATCCCTATAGACACTGGTAAAGTATCTAGCAAAAATATGAAGAGTATCTTGAGGTGAGATAAATTCCTCATTGTTAAAAACAATAAAACCTGAAATTCTATGATCACATATCAACTTGTTTTTATATGACCAAAAATTCCACCGATTCAAAACTATATTTTTTCAGCATTTTTCGCGAATTCCGTAAAAGCTATCTCAACACACTTTTTTGTACTAGTCCTTAATTTTTTAAACAGCTCGAGATAGTACGTGTTGTTAGTCTCATTATATTTCAACCTAAACTTATTTTTTATATTAATATCAGATATAAAATCATGCGTATACCATGACGGGAAACTCAACTCAGACCTAATAGCTTTAAATTTTGGAACAGTATTGTCTAATATATCATATATCATATACATATATTTATAACTGTAGAGATAAGAACAGGCTTGTTCGGGCGCTTTCCAAGTAAACAAAGACCACTGAGTATCAATGGGACCTTGATAGAGTTTAACATAATCAGCACGTTTAAAGTTACAGTTTAAGTCGATCTTGATGGATATAAAAACTACTTTTAGAGAGGGGCGGTACATATCCTCAGGCAGAATCTATTCAATAACTTTACTAACATCGAGTTCTATGTTTTAAAATATCAGGTCTAAATAACGTTTATTACCGTTTTCAATACAATTAAATTGCAAAAGTTCAAAAAATTGACATAATGATGTGAACAATGCTGATTTGCTGTAAAATTTGTTATCTGTAACATGATTTATTAAGTTGGGCACATTAAAGTCCCCCAAAATAATGATCTCATTCTCTGAGAGTGCACGAATAGCGTGCTGTACGTGCTATTAATATCCTTTCAAAAAGCTGTACTGATAGGCCTAAAGGGATTTAAATTACAATAATTACTATGGAAAGTATTGAGGAATAGATTTTTGCACCGACTATGTTTATAGATGGAACTGCCCATATAAAAGATGATAAATTAATTCTGTCACAACTAAATGTATTTTTTATTGCAAGCTGGACACCTCCACCTGGTCTATCGAGTAGGTCATTTATAAAAAATTGGAATGTGTTACAATCGAGAACTTCCGCATTATGGACAGATGAATTTAACCATCAACAGAGGTAGTTAATACATACAACTTACTATTTAAACCCCTAACACTCTGGTAACATAAACCAGCTGCAAACCTGGATAACAGTAAGTTATCGTAACTGGAGATGTTCGTTTAAAAACTATGACAGAATTATCGATTCTGTATGTTATTTAAAGATCTTTGTCCCCTCTGGCTAGGCGTTCTTCTAATATCTTCTTTTATTCCTTAAAATTGATTTGCTGCAAGGGTATGTGATCAATACGGGAGACACTTATAGTATTAGTAGATATCGAATGTGTTGGTGGAATTGATTTAAGAAAGTCAATGGCCTGAATATCAACCTTGCTTTCTGGAAAAAAACATCTCCTTGAACCTCGGATTCTGGTATATTAAAAATTAGGAAGTTTTTCTTACGTGAGTTGCGCTGGTTAATCTTCTTAATAAAGGATTCCACATTACTTGAATGTTGAGATGAGCATTTCGGAGTTGGATTGGGACTACTGTTTACTTTATCATCACTATCGTTTATTATTTTCTCCAAAAATCTCTCATGCGCCACGACTTTCTCTTGAAGATCCGGCAATCAAATATCCAAATGTGATACGTTGGATAACACATTGTCAATTTTGGTGGATAAATTGTCAACCGAGACACGAGTTTTAGTAAGGTCGACCTTGAGTTCCGTGTGACACTTCTCGTATTCTGTCATAAGCTCTTTTTTCATGTCATTAAACATGGTTTTGAGTGCGTTAGCGCTAACTACGATCTCATTGTCCCTTTCCTTATTAGCAGCAGAATTAGATCTGGATCCACAACATCGTTAAAAGCGGCCTTGAAAGTAACATGTGATTTTAGCAGCGCAGTCTTTATGGTAGCAAGAACACCTCTAGCATTTAACACACCCCACGTCAGACGTAATAGGTAGTTTTCATTTACCATGTGCAGAAATAAGTAGGTCAAGTAGATGATCACTTTAGTCACTGTTTACAGTTGCCATTTCTGAACGATGTTAACACAACTGGTAAAGTCAGCTGGTCGTGAAAAATAGATAAACTAATGTGACCAACCGTTTTCGTAGACGTAATGAAGGACTCTATATATCAGCAGAATAAATCACTAGCAGCAGTTCAATTAAAGCACACCCAGAACGTCAAAAACCACGAGGCAAATGAAGGCAAACCAGAAAAAAGAAAAAAGCCTTTAATCTCACTACAAATTAAACATCTCGTAAAAAACACATTCCCATTCTGAAGAGGAAAAAAGACACAAGAACGCCACGATTTCCTGTATGCAAAAAGACACACACGAACAGCGGCTTTAGCGAAAATTGTAAGAGTGACGAAGGCGTGCATGCTCACATAACGGCAGTTTTATGTATATTGTATCAAATGGCAGTGCTGCAGGAAACTGTGTTTGTTTTGATTTTTTCCGGATGATGCAATGATTCTCAATTTCCAAAAAGGCAGTTTTAAACATTAAATAAAGTCGCATGCAATCTTAATTAATTTCACGATTTCCCCATTTTATGGGAGTTAAGAGAAGAAAGCTCGAGTAAACAGTGGTCAGCCGAAGAACAGGCAGCTAAATCTCATTTTTATAGTCGAGAAAACGATCAGATTCCGGACGATATGAAGTGAAACTGCCCCTCAATAAAAATTTCAAATCGCTATGAGATTCACGGAAAACCGCTTTTCAGCGCTTTTATGCTATGAAACGGAATTTTTCCAGGTATCCTGATCTTCAAACTCATTACATTAATTGTTTTCAAGGTTACTTGGATGAAGGGCACATGTGACTGCTCAGTAACCAAGAAGCGTCTAGGCCCAGGTGTTATTTTTCTCATCATGCGACAAATCAGGAAGAAAGAATGTCGACAAAAACGCTAGTCATTTTTGACGGCTCCGCGAAGACATCGACGGGGTCCCGCTTAATGATACGTTCATGATCTATCCGACTATTCAAGACGATCTATTTTAAATCGTCCCTCGTTTGCGTTAACATTCTTGGCCCGGGCACTTATTTAAAGAATGTGCAGTTATGACAACGAGTATGTTAGAAATAAGAATGTATGAGATATTTTAGTATACTGTAGGAATCTTTAAGGGACTATAGTAATGGGAAAAGAACATTTGTCATCTTCGACATTTTGTTACATTTAAGCAAAAGAAAGTTGCCCTGACAACAGAAAATTGGAAAATTGGGAAAGGGCTAAAAGTAGGACGAAAGGCGGGAAGGGCTGAGGTCACGCTGAAGCATGAAGAGGCAGTGTCCTACGAGCAATCAGGCGATAAATGAGAAACTCACGAACGCGTCCCTTAAAGAGTCTAGAGTTTCCTGACTTTATTTTTCCTTTATCAACGGTCCTTCAATTCAAATGAAGTAGCCAAGTTGTAGTTTTGTTTTCAGCAATAGTGAGAGTGTAGACTGTGAACTTTAGTGACATTTTATTCCATTAAACTGTTTTGTTTCTAAACCTGCATTTCTTTCATTAATAAAACCTCTTACCCCTCGCATTATCAAGAACAATTCTGTTGTAATCACCGCGAATATTCAACAAATGTACCATTAAATCCCCGTTACTGACAATAATAGGTTTTGTCAAAAGGTTCTGTGGCGAGAAAATCAGGATGAATCCATTAAATCATATTCATTGAAATATGTCACATTCGGTACTGCTTTTGCACCCTTTTTAGATATTTACATATTGCATAAATTAGCTGACAATGAAAAAGATGCCTTTCCTTTAGGTGCGAAAATTCTCAAGCGCAACTTGTATGTTGACGATCTTGGCGCAAAAACAATTAACGAAGCTCGACAACTTCGAGATGATCTGATTAATCTCTTAAAAACAGTGGATTCAATTTTCCCAAATGGGCTTAAAATAATCAAGAATTGTACGAAGATTTTTCAATTGATACCTCAAATAATTATATGACTCTCATTATTTTCGATACAATCAAGGCGTTAAGAATTCATTGGAATCCTATATCTGATTGTATTTTATATTCTGTCAATTTTTCAGACTTAATTGATCGCGCTACGAAGCGATCTATTTTATCTCAGTGCTCAAAACTCTTTGACCCCCTAGGATAGTTAGGCCCAGTCATTGTCGTAGGTAAGATTTGTATTCAACAGCTTTGGAAACATAAATTAGGATGGGACGATCAAGTTCCACCTGAGATTAATGAAATATGGTCAAAGTATAACAAGCAATTACCTTTATTCAATACCGTGAGAAACCAGCGATGCATAACTCTTGAGTTCTCGATTGAAAACTAATTGCACGGTTTTGTGATGCCATTCTGAGATAATATGCTCGAAATCACGCTTCGCTTCACTCAAAACAATCATTTCACCCAAACTAGATTGAAGCGCCGTTACATTACTCGTTCAGTTATTTAATTCCACGATTCGCTCACTTCAAGTAGAATTTTCTAAGACTGTTTTTTGGTCAGATTCAACCATAACTTTTAATTAGATCAACACTCCTCCTTATACCTTGTTAACTTTTGTAGCCAATTGATTTTACGAAATTTAGGCAACGGCACAGTTTACAGACTGGAGACACGTTCCAACTCTCGAAAATTCCACGGATTGCATAGCACGCGGTCAAGGTCCTCATGAATTTTCAAGTAACACTCTTTTAAATTCTCACGAAGACAATTGGCTCCAATTTAATTTCAAGGCTTCATACGTTCCAGGAAAACTTTCACCGAAAACCCTAGTATCTTTTACGAATACTCACGCAGGGATTAAGATTCTCACAAAGTCTAGCAAGTTAAAAAAATTACAAAGAATCTTCGCTTATTCTTTGAGATTTATTAGTAGTTTAAAAATTAAAGACATGAATTTAAGACAAACTGGTCTACTTGTACCGAATGAGAATAATGTAGTAGCATTAATAGTAGTCTATTCCGCTTGAATCCTTTTTTGGATGACGGGTTGATTAAGGTCGGCAGAAGATTAGATCGGGCTCCGATCTGCGAGTCTCAAAAACATCCTATTATTCTCCCTAAAAATCATCACGTCACGAAATTAATCATCCGGGATAAACATTTAAAACAATTACATGCATGAACAAATGCAACATTGTACGGAGTTTATGAAGCATGTTAGCCTATTGATAGGTCAATATGCGACTTGGCATTTTATTCGCGACTGCATTAATTGTTTGCGAGCGAAGCCCCGCGAAGTAAATTATTTAATAGGTTCACCGAAAACTAGACTTTCATTGACGCGACCGTTTTTTCACGCGGGCGTTAACTTTTGTAGTCCATGTCACACAAAAGGGCGTCGTAATCGAAATAGAACAAAAATAAAAATATACGTATCGGATTTTGTTTGTTTTTCTACAAAGGCAGGTCATTTGGAACTGACAAATGATTTAACGACAGACGCATTCCTAGGCAGCTTAAAACGCTTTTTTGCTTGTCGCAGAATTACACAATCAATGAATTCTGATAATACTCCGAACTTTGTTGAAGCGAACAATGAATTGAAGAAATAGTGGCAGCGGGTAACGAATATGATAAAAGGCGAAAAGGTTCAACAATTTTTTTTAATTAAGGAGGTTAATTGGCGCTTCATACCACCCAGAGCTCCTCACTTTGGAGGCCTCTAGGAGGCTGCGGTAGAATCTTTCAAGTACCTTAGTTCGAATAGTTGGAACCATATTGCCAACGTATAAACAACTGCACACATATGTCGTTGAGATCGAGGCAATCCTCAACTCACGTCCACTCACCCCGTTGTCATCCGATCCAAACGATATCCTCCCACTCACCCCATCTCATTTTCTAATTGGAAGTTCTGTGACTGCTTGACCGCAAGAAGATTTACGTCTTGTTCCAGAATATGGCATAAACTGTTGGGAATTATTTCAACAAAAAAGACAACATTTCTGGGATCGATTGAATAAAGAATATTTGAACGAGATGATCGCTCGCAGCAAGTGGCAATCGGCGACTGATCAGACCAACATCGCTATCGGAACTGTTGTCGTTTTTTAAGGATGACAATCTTGCCCCTTTGAAATGGAGTCATAGACGCATCATCGAGATTCATCCTGGACAAGATGAAATCGTCCGAGAAGTAACGCTTAAGAATACATCTGGTACGGCTAGACAAGCGTTGAAAACTTTGTATTCATTACCCATCGAGTAAAGGTGTATACTCTACGGTGAAATGCAAACTTATACATAGGTTCAATAATTCTTGAACAACTCAATTTTAGTCAACAACTTTTTATTATTTTATTTCGAACGTCGACCGTTCAAAGGGGCCGGCCTGTTACTTCGTAACATTTTTATTCTATTTTTTATATTTTTTGCTTTCCGAAACATTTGTATTTATGTTATCTAAAATTCTTTGGGTTTTAGATTTTCTTCTCTCAAGAAATTTATTTATGAATGTATGATTTAGTCTCTCTCTCTCTAATCTTTTAGTTTGACGCCGAGCACGTTCTTATAGATACTTGAGGAAACGGTCAACCTCCGTACAACCTAAGGTTTTAGATTAGGTCTTAATTATTATTCCCTATCGACTTTTTGCAGTCCCATCCTGTATCTTTTGCTCCATTTTTTCCACAATCCCTTCCTTTACAAATTTAGAGAAGAAACCGTTGTATCCACCCTCGAGATTTTTAACAATTATCTTCAAATACGTTCCCACTTATTTTCAAAAATTTCCCACTTTTCCTTTCCTTCGAGACTCGATAATCCCGTCAGCGTATTCGTCTATAGTTAAGAACTTATGTTTTTACTTGCCCGCAACTCCAAATATTACAGTAGATTTTTTCTGTTTGATTATTGTCTAATACCTATTTTAATAAACAATTTTTGTATATAGTAAAAATTCACTCATTAACAAAAATCACCGCAAAGCAGTATCTATCTCTTTTGACAGAAAATTCAACTACTTGTTTAAAAGTAAATTAGTTCTTAAAAAAGTATTTTCTGGTTAAGAATTCATCTCTTTGTTTAATAAGTTCATTATGGTATTACAAATTTGTTTTTCTTGGTTGAAAATAATTTTTTCAAATATAAAAGTTCAATTATTCCATTTCCTATGAAAGATGTATCCTTTTTCATTGAAAATACAATTATTTTGTTGTAAAATTATCTTACTTAGTTGAAAGTTCATGTATTTTAATTAAAATTCGTCTTGATAAACATTTGATGTTAGTTCTAGGAAGTTGTAATTTTTTCATTAGTGGGAGTAAACTTGGAATTTTTCTTCTACCACAAAATAATATTTTTCCTAAAAACTTTCTTTTTGGACAGATCTGTATGAAGTTGTGTAAAAATTAATTCTCTTCCTCAAAAGTGGATCATTTTGATCTGAAGTTAGTAATCAGCATTATATATTCATATTATATTATATGAATATCATATTATTTGTATTGTTACATCAATAAAAGTCAAAATATGACAATGAACATATTTGTTACATATATTTTGCAAAAATGATTTCAGCTGTTTACAGATCAAACATGTTGGGAAATTTATGGTATCAATATCTGAAAGTTAACAAATTGTGCATACCCTCCCCTTAATTGATGTATTTTCTTTAAATAAGAAATTACGCTATTAATTAAGAACTTCATTAAAACGGCTTCAAAGTAACAACGTACTTTTGAAACTGCAATGACGTCGTTATAACAAGGTTCATATTATGCTTGATTAAATCAAGTCTCAGTTAGCTTTTGAAGTGTACAATCGAAACAATAGACTTAATTTATTTTCTTGTTCTTTTTCTATCAAATATTATATTACGAAAAATGAAATAAAAGGTGATTAAATACCTTCTAAGGATGTTTGAAGTTATTATCTCGAATAATTAGATACACTAGAAATCAAACACGTACGCTACGCGAACAGATATTTTACTGCCTTCGGAAATTTTTAAATTAAAATAAAAAATTATTGTGTTTAATAATATCTTATGTTTCAAAAAATAGAAAACCAAAGAAATTAAGATATAAAATTATGAATATTCAACCAATTAAATGAATTTTTTATGAGAATAGTTTAACTTACAACCAAGTAGAATTTTCAACCAAAAAATATTAAAATGTTAAATAGTAGCTAAATTTAACCAAAAAGACGAATTACCAACAAAGCAGTTTGATTTTCTACCAATCAGTTGATTTTTTAACAAAAGGATGATTCTTTAACCAAATACTTAGATGTTTAACTAAAAAGATTAATTTCCTTTTAAGACCATTAATTTTCGGGAGTATCTCTATATGCCGAAAAAATGCGGTCATTCGTGTCGAAGTTTGGGTACAAAAAGCCCATTTTGTAGCTTCTGCTAAAGTTACCAAAAATACGGATAGTTTTCTACCAAAAATGATGAATTCGCAACAATAACAATGGATTTTCATTAAAATAGTCAGGTTTAAAAAAACCTAACTTTTAACAAAATATGAAGTTAGATAATGTTTGCAACAAAAATAGAATAATTATATTTTTATTTGAAAAATTAATTTTGAAGAAAATAAAAAAAAATATTCCATAAAATTTCTGAATTTTCAACCAAAATTTATATTTCATTTCAACCCGAAAATATGGATTTCCTGTACCGAATAAGTTAAATTTTCTACGCATAAACACAGAAAAAACTTGAGGTTCACTCATGTTGTGGCTCAAATGAAAGTTGGTGTCCTTATGAACTTGAGCTCCAATAGATACCTGAAGAGACCCGCATGGGTTCGTTTCACAACCCAACCGCTTGCATTGTCCAGTGGGCATGATCGGGACTTTTGAATTCGTTATTCTATAAATACCCAATTGCATGTTAAAAATTACTAATATTGAAAAGTTAATTAAATATTCGTCATTATTTATCACTTTCCTCAACAAATTTTTTCATTCTCTTGGAATTGAGAAGGGCATTAATCATATTGCATAAGAAGGCTTTTACATTTTTCATGTTTTTAAAATTATAATAAGCATCAAGGATGCCATCGTCATCCAGCATGTAAGGAGTTTGTGAAGAAAATTTTAACGTCTCTCGGTAGCTCAGTTGGTAAGAGCATCAGACCGGAAATCTGAAGGTCCTGGGTTCAGATCCCAGCGGAGATAGAGA
>JAAAKG020046427.1:2127-18651 GCA_010014905.2 Druon quercuslanigerum
ATCTAAAGACAAAATTTCGACAACCATCACAACATTTTCTTTTGCAATCTGAAGAAAATAAAATACAAAATTTTTTTTCCTAAAAAAGGACTGAAAAAATTCTCTTTTAAGGAAGAATTTTATTTTTTTCGGATTACAATAAAATCATTTTATGGTGATTTTATGGTTATTTAAAATATTCCTGGGCATCACATATAATTCCCAGAAAAGACCAGAAAAAATAGATAATAAATATTCTCCATTTAAGAAATTTTTCATTTTTTAAATTTAATTAATTTTGCGATTTTAATGATAATAAGATGCATTTTTTTAATTATTCATGAAAAGACGCATTTTAAACAATATTAAAAAAAAATTTGAAGAATTTTCGGATTTTCAAGAACTGAATGTTTGAAAAAAATCCACTTTTGATTTTCTATACACATTTTTTTATGGTAGTTTAAAATTTAAAATCTAAGAAATTAGGAAATTCAAGAGAGAATAGAATTTAATTCAAAAACTTATTCAACGTCCAATAATCAAGTTAAGGTGAAGAATCACTGAAAATGAAACTGAGAATCTAAAGACAAAATTTCGACAACCATCACAACATTTTCTTTTGCAATGTGAAGAAAATAAAATACAAAATTTTTTTTCCTAAAAAAGGACTAAAAAAATTCTCTTTTTTTTTTGTTTTTTTTTATTTTTGCCCCAAAAGGGAATTTTGTTAATTTCTCTTTTAAGAAAGAATTTTATTTCTTATTTCTTTCGGATTACAATAGGAACATTTTATCGTGATTTTATGGCAATTTAAATTATGCCTGGGCATCATATATACTTCCCAGAAAAGACCAGGAAAAATAGGTAATAAATAAATCTTCATTTAAGAAATTTCTCCTTTTTTTAAATTCCAATAATTTTGCGATTTTAATAATAATAAGATGCCTTTTTGTTAAATCATTCATAAACAGACGCATTTAGAACAGGGTAAAATTTTTTTTCAGATTTTTAAGAACTCAATGTTTACAAAAAAAGTCCACTTTTTATTTTCTCTACCCTTTTTTTCTATAGTTTACAATTTAAAATTTAAGAAATTAAGAAATTTAGCTGAAAATAAAATCTAATTTAAAATACTATTTAGCGTCCAATAATCAAGTTAAGGTGAAGAATTCCTGAAAATGAAACTAAGAACCTAAGAACCAAATTTAGACAAGCATCCTAAAATTTTCTTTTTCAAACTGAAAAAAAACATACACTTTGTTCTTAAAAAAGAACTGAAAAAATTCCCTTTTTGTACAGAAATGTTCTTTTTTATTTTTGTCCTAAAAGGAAATTTTTTTATTTTCGTTTTAAGGAAAAAAATTAATTTTTTTCGGATTACAACAGCAACATTTTATGGTAATTTAAATTATGCCTAGGAATCATATATAATTCCCAGAAAAGACGAGACAAAATAGGTAGTAAATAAATCACTATTTAGGAAACTTCTCCTTTTTTTAAATTTCATTAATTTTGCAATTTTAATGATAATAGTTTGCAGTTTTTTTAAATTATTCATAAGAAAACGCATTTTAAACAGAATTTTTAAAAAATTTGAAGAATTTTCGGATTTTTAAGAACTTAATATTTGCAAAAAAAAATAATTTTTGTATTTTCTTTTTATGGAAGAAAAATTATTTTTTATTTTTTTCGGATTGCAATAGAATCATTTTATGGTAATTTAAATTATGCCTGGTCATCATATATACTGCCCAGAAAAGACTAAACAAAATAGGTAATTAATAAATCTCCATTTAGGAAATTTCTTCTTTTTTAAATTTGAATAATTTTGCGATTATATTGATGATAAGAAGCAATTTTTTAAAAATTATTCATAAGAAGACGCAGTTTAAACAAATTAAAAAAATTTTTTTTTAAATTTTCGGATTTTCAAGAACTCAGTTTTTCCAAAAAAATTCACTTTTTATTTTCTCTACACATTCTTTTATGATAGTTTACAATTTAAAATGTAAGAAATTAAGAAATATAACTGAAAATAAAGTCGAATTTAAAATCCCATTTAACGTCCAATAATCAAGTGAAGGTGAAGAATTCCTGAAAATGAAACTTAGAATCTAAATACCAAATTTGGACAACAATCATAAAAATTTCTTTTGCAGTGTGAAAAAAATAAAATATACATTTTTTTCCAGAAAAAAATTGAAAAAAATTCTCTTTTTGGACAAAAATATTCTTTTTTATTTTTTTCCCAAAGGGAATTTTTAATTTTCTTTTAAAGGAATTTAATTATTATAGGATTACAATAGGAACATTTTTTGTTGATTGTCGAAATTTGGTCTCCGTCATAAATCTGAAAATTTTAAAGAAATGGATCTGCTGAAAATTTAAAAAAATCAAGCTGGTCGTTGAATAATAAATAGTAAAAATAATCTCTCTTTCCAAATAATATTTTAAGGCATTTAGAATTTATTTTTCACGCATTTTGAGTTTTTTAAGTTTCTTGCGGTTTTGAAGATTTTCATGATATTTCATTGACTCTGGAATGTAGGTCACAAACATTAACATTTGGGAAGGTTTTGTCGGCGACAGCAATGTCAAAAAATTAGTTAGAAAGTGTACAAATCGCAGTGAATATTTTTAAGTCTGTAAATAGAAACATTTTTCGGGAGATGTTTTCAAGTGGTACACTCGAATTTCCAGAGTAGGTGATTCAAATCTTGCCCCCCCCCCCTCCTACTGATAACGGTGTTGACTATGTTTCGATATAATTTGTCTACGTTTGTGGCACTAGTCTTGCAAAAATGAAGCTCTTCATCAGGGCCCTGCTTACTACGATCTTAGTTTTAATTAATATTCGTGGTAAGTTTCCCTAATTTTCTAAATTAAATTATGCAATTTCAATTTAGATTAAGTGCACAGATTTTCATTTCACGTTTTCGCATTTTATTCTCTAAAAGCTTAACTAGTTTTAATTAAAAATTGCTATAATGCCTTCCAGCGACATTATTATTTGTTTACTGATTTGATGAGTCACGTAGTTAAAACTGACAAATGGATCTCAAAAATTGTAATGAATTTCTATTTCACCGTTTTTTTGGTTCTTGATTTTTGGGTCATGTTAGGGGTGCATTAGTTAAAAATAAAAGTTATTAGTATAGTTTTATTCCGTAAATAATCCTCTTCAATCCCTAAAAAGCTTAGCACTATGAGTTCCATTTTTCAAAAATCTAAAATTTTCCAATATGTTGGATTTTGATGTGACACGTCGCGCGTGATAATATTTGAATCCGGAAAAATTTAAAATCACAAATTTATTTCCTCCAAAGATAGAAACATTCAGGGACGGGGGAGTGACTTGCCCTGTAGCTCGAAAAGCGTTTTTTGGACCAAGCTACACGGAAAGAGGTTTGGTAGAGCCGCTCACCCAACAAGTACTATTGCCGCACTGATTACACAGTGAACAGCGACACTTCTCTTTAGTAGAACGGCTACACTGCTACGAGAGAACCATTACCCCGAACAAGCCCAACCGTTTCATCAACAGTATAGTCGATCCGTTTTTTACGCGCGGCGCTTGCGGAACAGTTTCGCGTTATCCCAACTTAGGAAAATATAGCACCCACATTTAGGAGCGGCGGATCTCCGTAAGTTCGGGGTAACCGGTGAGCCTATTCTGCAGCGGAAGCCAAACCAAAACGAAGTGCAGCGACTTTCTCGCAACTAGCGCGATGGTTTTTCCTAAATACTCACCGTGTATTACACATAGAATTGTTAACATTTAATAATAAAATTTAATCTATTGAAAATCACAACAAACTTTATTCCCATTTTGCAGAATTAAATGCTTCTGGAAATTCGAATGAAGATTCGGACCCGCGATATCAGTATAGGGACTTTCTTGGCACTGCAAGACTTCACGAAGAAGCAGGAACATCGCAAAGAGGAGAAATGCAAACACATTCACAACATCCATCGACAGGAACAGAACCAGACACAAAACTTACACTAGGTCCAGCATCTTATGACCTAGATGAACGACGACACAATGAAGTACATCAGAAACTACAAACAGAATACCCACTTGCTCAAATTCAAGTTGTTAAGGTCCCAGTAATTATTAACTGTTTCAACCAGCCAATTAGGGCTTACACAGCAATGATTAACATTGTATTAAAAACGCTCGTTTGTGAAATTGTATCCAATCATCAAGTAAATTCTATTTTTCCTACTCCTACACATCGAAAACAGCACAAAGCATATGCCACCGCTGAATGTCGTAATAATAACGTAGCATGTATCGCATATTTAGATGAAAAAGGAAAAATATTTGGAGTGAAGCCTGTGCCAGACCTTGGCACTAAATTTGGACATGGTAAATAAATAGATAATAATAATTTTAATAATAATAATAATAATAATAATAATAATAGATTATGAGATTTTTCGTGTGCCGAGAAACTAATAGAAAAATATTGGGAGCTAACTTTGAGCCTGAAATGACCTCAGAGCTACCACACTATTGACACCATTTCACACTTTATCGCTTAAGGTTTGCATTTGCTCTAGGTACAAGTTGTTAGAAGTTTAAATGAAAATCTAATTCTCTGACTTTAACTATTATTTCGTTTTTACATTTACTCAAGTTTAGAGCAAAAAACTTTGCACACTTTAAAGGATTGATTTTTAATAGTTTTATAATCCGAAATATTTCTTTTCTTTTCAAGATGATCCACAAAGGCTAATTCCTACTGCATTTCATCAATATATCACTTGCCATGGCCACGAATTTAAACTGACAGTAGAACCTCTTACAGGCATAGTGACAAAAATAGAACGTCTTCCTACGAATAACATCTCAAATGATAATATTGACAAAGACGGTTCTCATAAAGACAGAGTTATAAGATGTTGTGGCATGTACTTTAAGGCGTACAGATCAAAACAATTCAAAATCGTGGGAGCTAAACTCTACGAGGACGGGGTACAACAAAAACTGTTCAATATGCCACATATGATAACCACTATGGTACAGTAGATATCTGATCAATGTGGAATATTGCTGAGTCGAAAGTTTTCGAATCGAATCCTAATAACCAAAAAATTACTTTTACCTACTCTTGTTATATTACTAGATTTGTTTAAGCAAGAGATATGTAAAATATACTGAATAAAATAATAAAAAAAATAGCATGAATGAATAAATTCGAACCCCGAACAAATCCAATTAATGGCTACTTGAACGCTTTTTCTGAAAGTGGGAAATTCTCAAATTTGCGAAATCTTCATCCAATCGAATCTGAAGCAAAATACGGAAATATCCGTTTCGTTGAGATATCCTTTTTTAATTATATACTACTCTTGTAAAAAATTATAATTTTTCCTAACTTTGTGCAAACAATCAGAAGACGGTGTTTTTACATTGGAGGCAAACTATGCCAAGTTCACGATATCATGGTATGGTCTTCTCTTTCTTTCGATAGAGATAAAAATGTCACACGATTGCGACTTTTCACTTAACTTTTCTATCCTTCACTTTTTCCATGTTTATAACTTTTTAAAATTATTACACAGGGCCTTAAATAATTTGTTCTACCAAACAATTAGTTTTACACAATTGAATTAGAAAGTACCTCGACTAATCAAATTAGTAACTTTCTTCTAATCTTTATTAGCGGTAAAATGCTCTTAAAACAGAAAGTGTTCTTTTTCAAGAAAATAGATAAATTTTTAGCAAATAGTTTTTCCAGCATTTATTTAAAGACAATTCAAGAAACAAAATTATAGATTTTATGATGTAGCTTTCTTTTTCTAACATTATATGACTTAAATGAAAAGTACTTAAATTATAAAAATACTTAAATTTTGTAAAAGTTTAAATTTTTCTGAAATAATTTTTAAAAATATGTCTGTGATTAATAAAAATTTTCAATTTTTAAAATCTTTCTGTAGGATCAGATGAGTTGCTACATCTTGAACTGAAATATTTAAATTTTTAATAAAAAGATCAATTTTCACTGAGCAGGATTAATTTTTAACCATGAATATTAATCTTCTTTAAATCGTCTTTAAATTTTCTGTCAAAAAAATAAATTTCCTGCTAAGAACCAAAAAAGAAGCAAATGTTTAAGAAAATAGTTAAATCTAACTAAATGAGCTATTAAGAAATAGAAAAGCATTTTTAATGTTTATTTTAAATTGTTTATTTAATTATTTGGTAAAAAGTAAAACTTTTTGTTTAACAATTCTTTCACAAAAGATTTCAATAACTTTAAAATAACCTTTTATTTGAGTGTATTATTTAAATAATTTTAAGTTTTTTTGTATAAATTAGAACAATTTGCAGTGACTTCGAAAAATTATGAAGACTTTAAGGTACTTTTAAGACTTCTTTAAAAGTCATAAAAGCTTCAGAAAATCTAGAGGGACTTTAAAACAATTTAAAGGACTTTAAATTATTTTAAAGATATTTTTTTATTTTGAAAACATCCCTAGGACATTAGAGATCTTCAAGTGCCGTGAGAGATTTCACAAAATATTAAGGGATTTTAAAAGACCTAAAAGCATTCGTAAAAAACAACATTACAAATAAAAATAAAATGAATTTTGTTGACAAACAAAGCAAAGATACAAAAAAAACATGAAACAAAAGTTACTCTTTTAAAAAACAGCTACAAATATCTTGTTGATTATTTTTTAATAAATGCTTAGTTTTCGTTTTTAATCGTGAAAACCCATATTATAAATAACAAAATTAATTTTTATGACAAACGACAAAAGTTATGAAAAAAGTGAAAAGATAAAATGTGTTGAACAAAAACTTTTTGGAAAGAGGACACTAGCTACAATATAATTTTATTTAACAAAATTTGTCTCCTACATTCTATCTACAAATTTGCTTACAGCCACCTGGCGCTAGGACGTATATTTTTAGTTCGTATCGTAAAAATAAAATTAAAAATGTTTTCGTAGGATTCGTACAATATCACCCCCAGAAGTATAATTTATGTGGTGTAGAAAAATCCAGTAAGTGAAAAATTTGGGTTTGGGAGTAAATCGTAAACTTCTATTTTTGATTCCCAAATATGCAATGCTAGAAATATAGAAAAGATATGGCAAATTTTTTTTTTCATGAATTTCATACGAATATAATGCATTTTGAAATTAAGTTGTTATTCCGCGCATGAAGAACTTCAAGATATTTCATTGGCTTTACTATGTACTCTACAAATAATAAACATGCTTAGCATCAAATTTCAAAAAGAATTTTGTCTTGCGATTTTTGGATTAACAGAGCAAAAATATTCAAACAAATATAGTGACACAATTGGCCATTGCAGCTTTGTAAATTTTTATATCAAGAAAAAATAACGAAAGAGAATCACTTAACTAAAATTGATGAAACTCAAAATTTTTTTTCACAACAACTACAACGTACACAACAACAACCGCGAGACCAAAATTAACCGCATACACTACTATGAGTAGATCTTAGCCAGAGAATACATGTACAACTACCACCAGAAACTTCACGTTAACGAAGACAAAAACAAAATTCACTAACAGCAGAAATATCACAACTTAAACAAACACAAACACCTCCAGAACAACTTAAATAAACACAACAACAATTACCAGGACCAAAACAACCATATAGACTACAACTAGTAGATCAGAACCAACCAGGACATGTACAGCTACCACAACGAAAATCACGTGAACGAAGGCAAAAACGAAATTCACTACGAGCAGCAACATCAGAACGTTGAGAAAGACAAAACCCCCCTGGACAGTTACAATTAACACAACAACAACCACAAAACCCAAATCAACTATATACTCTACAACAAGTTGATGGAACCCAACCAATTCATGTACAACTACCACCAGAAACATCAACTGAACGAAGCCAAAGATGAAATTCACTAAGAACAGGAACATCACAACTTGGACCAACATAAACATATCCACAAGAACTACAAAAAACACGACAAGAACCACAAAACCCAAATCAACCATATACACTACAGCAAGCAGATGAAAATCAACCAGGTCATGTACAACTAACACCAGGAACACGTGTGCGATGAGCAACCACTGCGCGAGATAAACTACTGCCACGAATAAAATCAAACTCACATCCTACACTACAACACCTAGAAGCACATCCACTAGGGAAAACACATAAAAGACAGCAATTACAATCATAGACACCAAGAGAGCAGCAGGAAATACAAAAAGTAGAAGTACATCCAGTAGAGAAAACACATGGACCACATGAAGTACAATCACAGACACTACGTGTACAACAGCAACTACAATTACAATATCCACAAGTCCGTGTTCAAGTTATGGGTGATCCAATAATAATTTATTGTTTCGACACGAAAATTAGGGCTTATATAGCTAATATTGACTTTTCAGTTAAAACGGTCACTTGCGAACTTATTGCTAGACCTCATTTCATTCCTTATATTCCAAATGCTGCACGTCGGAATGAAGGCAAGAGCTATGCTACCTGTGAATGTCATGAAGATCAGGCAATGTGTAGCACATATCGAGATGCAAAGGGGAAAGTTTTGGGAGCAAAGCTTCATTCACACCCTAACGATGTTTTTCTCCCAGGTCAACAAATATAACACAATGATATTTATAATAATAATAATAAAAATTGAAAGAAATAATGGCCGAATTAATTTCAAATCATGCATCGTCCCTAGTATCAAGCTACCTAGGTTTACGAATTTATCAACTTGTTTATTTCTGTCATTATTTAGTACAATGCGGCACATTGTTTTCTCACTCTTTCCTTCAAATAATACACATTTTGTTTTATTTACGTTAGTTTTGAGGCCATTCATTCTTTGCAAGTCTTCGATTGACTCTTCTATAACAACCTTATCATCTGCGAACGCTAACCCACGTACCCTTACTGTTCGAGATCCACACCTTCTTAGTCGAAAACAGCCATGGTTTTTATAGATTATAGGAGCCATCCATTTACTCCGTATTCTTTTAGCACTTCCCAAACTTTACTTCTATCTACCTTATCAAAAGCTTTTTCTAGGTCAACAAATGCACAGAAAACTTTTTTTCCTACTCTTAAACTTTTTTCTGTGATTTTCCTTAAGCTAAATATTTCGATCCCTACAAGACTATCCTGGCATAAACCCAATTTTGACTTCCCAAATCTTTTCTTCTGTTATTTGTATTACCCTACGAAATAAGGTACCTAATAAGCTGATCCCACTGTAATTATTGCAGTTACTTTTATCTGCATTTATTTTGTATATTGGTACGATAATCGCTTTTTTCCAATCATCTGGGACTTCTCCTATTTCGATGCATAAATTCATCAATTCGCACAGTTCACCCTAACGGATTGTGTTCTACATCGCAGTTGTGGTTTCCTATAGCTTCATCTCCCGTTCATCCCCTAAAATGGTATCTCAAAGCGTCTATATTCCGCCTGCCTCATACTGCATTTCTTTTTTACTATTTCTCATGTTGACAAATTCTGTACTTTTATTTCCCTTCATGTCTTTATACAGCAGTTTATAAGTTCTTTCCTCATCGCTAAGATCTGCAATGCTCAAAGTTCTCCTGTACGCTTCTTTCTTTGCTTCTTGGGCCGCCTGAATTTCATCATTCCACCATGCATTACCAGACATTCTTCCTACAACCGCAGTACCACACACTTTGATCGCATATCTAACAATGGTATCCCGGAACATAATCCATGCGCCCTCTATATCTTTATTTAGTCTAAGCGCCTCCTAAGTTGCCTTATCTATGCTTTCGATTATCTTATTTTGAATATCTAATTTGGACTTAAAATTCGCTGCTATATCGATTTCCGATGTCAAAAAGGAGGGTTTCCAATTAAGATATTTGAACTTGAAATGACCTTCAGGATCTTCGTCAAGGTCAAATTAAAAATAACCATTGAGTTTCTTGTTAAAATTTACTTTAAGAATGACCTTGATCTAAATTAAAAATATTTTAAATGGTGAAACATTCAGGAGGCCCGAAACCTTTCAGAAATAGTTCAAATTTAGTTATGAAGAATTAGGAACTTTGTATTTCATTTGGAATCTCAAATTTAAACAAAAATTAATATATTATTAATTTCAAATTTAAACTGTTAAAAATTGATGTTTCCAACGGTTTCTGAATATAAAACTTACTAAAATAAATAAATCTAGACTAAAAAAAGGAAGTGTTCAGGGAATGTTTCTTAATTTGTGTAAATCCGAGAAAAGACATAGTAAATTATTCACTTTTTTATTACATTAATTCTTGGTCAATTTTACAATATGAAGTCACTATAGTCACTTATTAAAATAAAAAGATCAGATTAATCACTTTTCTTTCAGTTAATAAAACTATAGGTTATCTATCAATGATTTCAGGACAATAACTATTTCCAAATTTTCCTGAATTATTTGAAAATATTTCAGGATATTTAAAAATATTCCAAAACATTTTATAAAGTTTATAAATTTAAGGATATCTGATCAAGTTTTTTTTCTTAAATTTTATATATTTTTAAAAACTCACAAGAATTTTAAAGGCTTTTATCAAATCTTAAGGGATTTCCAAAAATTATGAGAGCTTTATAAAATTTCAAAATATTTTAAAAGAAGCAAAATATTTCAGAGAAGTAAACAAATTTTTTAAGGAGTTCTCAAGTGGTTTTAGAAATTTGAAGAAAGGATTTTACAGTTCATTGAGTTTGTAGTTAAATAATAATGATTAAAATAATTTCTCATGCCAAATAATATTTTAAAGCATTTAGAAATTATTTTTCACGCATTAGAATTATTAAAGTTTCTACAGGTGTTGAAGATTTTCATGATATTTTATTGCCTCTGGAATGTAGTTGACAAACAATAAAATTTGATAAAGCCCCAAGGTTTTCTCGACGACAATTAGGTTGAGAAATTAGATAGAAAATGTACAAATCGCAGTGCATATTTTTATATCTGTAAATAGGAAAAATTTCCGGGAGATGTTTTCAAGTGGTAGATTTGAATTTCTGGAATGGGTAATTAAAATCTTGTTTACTCTTCCCCCCTCTCCCACTCCCTTTTGAATACGGTTTTAAGTATGTTTCAATATAATGAGTCTGCGTTTACGACATCAGTCTTGTAAAAATGAAGCTTTTGATCAGGACGCTACTCACCACGACCTTAGTTTTAATTCATATTCGTGGTAAGTTTCCCTAATTTTCTAAATTAAATTATGCAAATTTTAATTTAGATTAAGTGCACAGATTTGCATTTCTCTTTTTTGCATTTTATTCCCTAAAAGCTTAACTATTTTTAATTAAAAATTTCTCTAAGTCCTTCTTACGAAATTTTTTGAATCTCAAGGCTTTTATCAACCAAGAATTTCTTTACAAACACTTAAAATTTGAACTTACTCAATATTTGACGAATTAAAATTAATTTTTTTACTGCTGTTTTGAAATTCGTTTAAATATTCTCTTCTTTGTTTACTGATTTGATGATTCACGTAGTTAAAACTGACCCATGAATATCAAAAATTATAATGGATTTCTATTTCACTGTTTCTGCTGGTAAATAATAATGACAAAATATAAATTCAAATGGAAGTGTTTTGTTCATATAAGTGAAAGTGTTTAAGTTTAAAATCAGTGATTCCAGAAAGCAAACTCTGCAAATTTTTGGACTTCTAAAGTAATCCAGATTAAAATTATTTCATTGTCTGTGCTTCAACATTAGGATGGTCCAATAATGCATTGCAAAATTTTTTTTTTCTCTAGCAGGTAAGTCACCCCCCCCCCCAAAAGTGTTCCACTTTCGAGGGAAATAAATCCTTTTTTTTCAAAATCGAAATATTAACAAAAGACGACAGAAATTGCTACAAATGAAGAATAATACGTAAACATGTAGGTTCTTTCTTTTCAGCTTATGTGTTATCAGATATTTATACTATTCTCGATGAACAGTGCACATTTAAAAGGTTTTGTTTAAAATAAATATTTATATATAACACATGAATTTAAACAAATAAATTTAAAAGTTCGTCTCTAGAATTATTATTTCGGTATGCCTATACCGGAATTTCTAGAGGTGGACCGCGCAGCTATCGGTGTATTTTATCTGACATTGAAGGAGGTCCAATAAGGTAGCACCTCCACAATCGAATTTTTCAATTTTTGATAGCTCAGAATTTTCGGCTTTTTTGGGCACAAATTAAATTTTTTTGGGCTTCTTTAATTCTTTCAAAAAATCAATTTTCTTGTGGAGGTGCTGGCTTAAATAAACCGACGTGTCGACACTTCTCAAAATCATCATTTTAAGTTTTTTTGGGCTCTTGAAATCTACAAAAACCCCAAAACAACCCCTAAATTCCAAAATTAAACCTCTTTAAAAATTTGAAAATTTTTAGTAATTTAATCATTCAATCATTTTTGTCCATAAACTATTTAAATTTAGTACGAATCAAGTGATGAACCGCTGACAATAGCCATGAAACCATTTTCATTCATATCTTTGTTTATAACAAATTTAATAAATTTTTTAACATCAAAGTATTTTTTCAAACCGGTATAATCCAAAAGCCAACAAATTTTTTTTTTTAAATTAACGTAGCAAAAAAAATAAACAATAATAAAACACATCGGCCAGGAAAGTTAAAAACGCAATTTTATTCGTTTTCATTTTAAAACCAAAAGGTAAAATCGCATAATAATCGTCTTGTGAAAATCAATTGGTCCATTGATGTTTTTTGCCCCACTGTGCGGTGGAATGTTTTAATATTTTAATTTTGATAATGAAAAAATTACGGATCTCTATCCTCCAGAAATGGTCATATTTTAGGGAGGGAAGCGACTTGTCCTGTAGCTCGAAAAGCGTTTTTTAGACTACCCTACTCAACATAAAACTGTTAAGTTTTAATATTGACATTTAAGGTAAGCTTTCTCGTAAAATGCTAAAAATAAGTGGGTTTCATCATTAAATGTTACTTTTAACATATTTAAAAAAATATATATTTAAATTATAACAAAGTTTCACAAATACTGGGACGGTCAAGATTAGTGGGACAACATTATTCTTTTCAAAATCACATCAAACTTTATTCCCATTTTACAGAATTAAATGCTTCTGGAAATTCAAATGAAGGTTCAGACCCGCGATATCAGTATAGAGATTTTCTTGGCAGTGGAAGACTTCATCAAGAAGCACAACGATATCAACATTCACTATTCGCAGGAACATCACAAAGTGGAGAAATGCAAACACATTCACAACATCGTCCGAGAGAAAGAGAGCCAGACACACGACTTACACTAGGTCTACCAGCATTACATGAACTAGATGAACTACGACAAAATGAACTACATCAAAAAATACAAAGAGAATACCCACTTGCTCAAATTCAAGTTATCAAGGTCCCAGTTATTATTACCTGTTTTAAACAGCATATTAGGGCTTACACAGCAATGATTAACATTATATTGAAAACGATCCTCTGTGAAATTGTAGCCAATCATGATGGCGGTTCTCTTCTTCCTACTGCTGCACATCGAAGAGAGAATAAAGTATATGCTACCGCTGAATGTCGTAATAGTAACGTAGTATGTATCGCATATTTAGATGAAACAGGAAAAATATTTGGAGCGAAGCCTCTACCAGACCTTGGCACTAAATTTAAACCAGGTAAATAAATATAACATAATAATAAAAATATTAATAGAATATAAGATTTTTTGTGTACCGAGAAACTAATAGAAGAATTTTGGGACCTAACTTTGAGTCTGGAATAGCCTCAGAGCCACCACACTATTGACACTATTGCACACTTTATCGCTAATGTCACTATTTCTTTACTTTCGCGAAATCACTTTTAATAAGTATAAATATGTGTATCAGTTTCTTAAGCTAAAATTTGAATATTAATTATTTCCAAATTAAAATGATGATTTAATTGCCATGCATGTTGTGATAAACCTGAATTTTGATTTCCAAGTTCGCAATCTCTTTTATGTTAATTAACACATTTGCATTTTATCAAATATACAACTCCAGATACATTCTCTTCATTATCCTTATCTTTATTTTTAAAAAAAAGGTATCTTATTTAGTGTATGATTATTAGTAAAATACGCATTTATATTATAGTTTTGTAGAAGACATCTAAGACGTTCTAAAAGATTTTCAATGCATGGTAAAGAAACTTTTATGTCTCTTGTTTTATGGGTTTCATTCGATTTTTTATTTTTGGAAGAATGATTATATATTTTGAGTACTCTTTCTTCAATTAAATTAATGATCAGTTGCAATGGATAATTGTTTTGTAATAAAGTTTTCTTCAATTCACTAAAAATTTTCTTTTCAAAATTTGATGTCACTTAATTTGAATAAATTTAAGGAACGTCCTGACCATTGAAGTTTTTTTGTACCAATTTGTGATTGAGTTTGCATCTGGAGTTTTTACGATTGATAAATCAAGATATGTTATTGTATTATTTTTGTTATTTTTCTGTGGTAAATTTTAGTGGTTCTTTTAAGCTGTTAAAGATATTTGGATATTCATCTAATTTGTCTGATGGAATTATAGCTAGGATTTTATTCACATATCTTTTATAAAGGATAGGAATGAAACTCAAGCTATTAAAGGCTCTTTTTTCTAAATCTTCCATAACTAATTAATGAAATATACCAAAGCATTTTATAAAGAATAGTTTTTTTAAATTTGAGTAAATACAAATTTAGAAATATAAATTGAAAATTATAAATTTTAACCTTGGCGGTTTTCATTTGTGATGCCAGTTTAACATCAAACTTCATTGAAACCTGGCTTCATCTCTAACGTACTGTGTAGTCAAACGTCCACCCAAAACAAAACCACGGTGTATAAATGTTGTTTATACAAATTTGAGACCTTAGAACAATTTGTAAGGTTTTAATTAATTTTCTTTTCAATAGCAATATTATAAATAACTACTTGTAAATGCAAAAATTTGTGTGCAAAATTTGTTATAAAAAACCAAACTAAAATGTTTCACGCTGAAACTGAATAAGTTGACGAAATCGCAGTTTTGAAACATCTTATGGATACAATTTATCACTACTGAATAAATTAGTATTGTTATAAAGTTTTTTTTTTTAATGTACGAAGAAAAATGTCATAGTAATTTTAAAATTTTAACTTAGGTGATATTGAAACTCTGAAGAAGACCTGCAATAAGGTCGAAACGTTAGAAGAAATTTTTTTTACAAATACATGATGATCCGTTAACATCTGAATCCCTTGTTTTTATAATATTATGACCGTATGACCAAATTAATTTTATTCATGAAGAATAACAGCGTTATTTTGAGAAAAATTACTTTTCTGTGCAATGCGATTAGTCAATAACTAACGGTAGTCTTAGACGTGACAAATATTTACAATCAACTACGTTTGGATATTTGCACTTTTTCCAGTTACTAATTGTTAGAACTTTAAATAAACATCTAATTCTCTGAGTGTAACTATTATTTTGCTTTCACATTTACTCAAGTTTAGAGCATACAAAAAAAGCTTAACATTTTATGTATTAAAGCTTAAGTTCTTTTTACTTGAAAACTTTAGACACTTTAAAGAATTGATTTTTAATAATTGTATAATCCCAAATATTTCTTTTCTTTTCAAGATGATCCAGAAAGACTAATTCCTACTGAAATTCATCCATTTATCACTTGCAAGGGCCACGACTTTAGACTGACATTAGAACCTGTTACAGGCATAGTGACAAAAATAGGACGTCTTCCTACGAATACCCTCCCAGATGATAATCATAAAAAAGCTCAGATTAATTCAAACAGAATTGTAACTTGTTGTGGTGTGCAGTTTAAGGTGCATAGAGTAGGAAGGTCTAGAATTGTGGGAGCTGAGCTCATCGATGACGCGTTACCGCAAAAACTGTTCCAGGGAATACGATCCTAATAACCAAAAAATTACTTTTACTATCTCATAGTCTAATTTCTAATTCCTTCAAGAGCTAAATTTATTCTTTAACAATATCTTGAATCTTGTTCTACTACTCGACTTATTTTAAAATAAGATATGCAAAATGTACTAAATAAAATAATAAAACAAAAAATATCAGGGATTAATATATTTGAACCCCAACCAAATCCAATTCATGGCTACTTGAACGCTTTTTTTGAAAGTACAAAATTCTCAAATTTGCGAAATCTTCATCCAATCCAATACGAATCAAAATACGAAAAAAATCTGTTTCAATAAGAGCTACTACTTTAACTATACTTCTACTTTAACTATATGCTACTATTGACAAGATTTAATGTTTCTGAACTTTGTTCAAACAATCAGAAGGCACTGTTTTTGAATTAATGAAAGGCAAGGTTGTGTTTAGAATTTCACAATCTGGTCTTAAATAATTTTTTTCTATCAAGCAATTCGTTTTACACAATTTAATCAGCATGCTGTAAAAACAGAGAAAATGTTCTTTTTCAAGTAAATATATAATTTTTTTTATTTAAAAGACAATTCACGAAACAAAATTGTTAG
>JAAAKG020046438.1:0-18651 GCA_010014905.2 Druon quercuslanigerum
TTCTCTAAGTACTTTAGGTTGTTGCTCTTGGTGGTTCGGAACCCACCTTAAACTGTAGGTCCCCCTCCCACCACCAAAAAGGGAGTGGGAGGTGTGTTAAGGAATAGGAAGAAGGTGAAAGAAAAAATGTAAACCCTTAGGGGACACATTAGAAGCTTCCAATACTAATACTAAAATATTCAAATCCCTCCTAATCTATCTGATCGGCTAAGGTGATTTGCATTTATCATTACTCAATTAAATGTAATCGAGCAGTCCGACCATACGTGAAGATAGAAACTAGGTGAAGATAAAAAAAAGGCTAGAGATGAAAGATGCTAAGAACAAAGAAATAAATAAATCTTCTAAAATTAACGCTCCTACTGATTTTGGTTAAGGTGTTACTAAAAAGTACCTAATCTATTGATTCTGCTGAAGCAGTCAAAAGAAGTTGAAGACCACCACGTTACAACTCAGACTAGAGAGAAGTTGATAATTAATGAACTTAAGCTATACTAATTGTTAATAAATAAAAAATAAATGACAAAAAAAGTTTCTCTTCACTATTAACTTCTTAGTGATACTATTAAAATTTAGTTTATTCTAATTTATACAACTGTCTTATGCAGGTTTATCCCATAAAAAAATAATACTGAGGAAATTAGTGCAGAAATTAATAAATTGTGAATTAATTGCTTACAATGAAAAGATCAACCATAAAACGAATGCGACCAAACTATTTTACAGCGGTTTTCGATACTTAGTTAGGAATGCTTTAAGTAAAGATTGTCCTTTTCTTACTCTATTGAAATATTCAAATCCCTCCTAATCTAGCTGATCAGCTAAGGTGATTAGCATTTATCAATACTTAATTAAATGTATTCGAGCAGCCCAACCATTCGTGAAGATAGAAACTAGATAAAGATAGAAAAAAAGGCTTGAGAGGAAAGATATTAGTAACTAAAAAATAAATCAATCTTCTAAAATTAACGCTCCTACTGATTCTGGTTAAGGTGTTACTAAAAAGTACCTATTCTATTGATTCTGCTGAAGCAGCCAAAAAAAGTTGAGGACCACCACGTTACAACTCAAAGTAAAGAGAAGTTGATGAGTAATGAATTTAAGCTATACTATTTGTTTATAAATGAAAAATAAATTACAAAAAAGTTTCTCTTGACTATTCAGTTCCTAGTAATACTATTAAAATTTAGTTTAATCTAATTTATACAACTGTTTTATGTACGTTTATACCATTAAAAACCTTAATGAGGATATCAGTGAAGAAATTAATAAATTGTGAATTAATTACTTACAATGAAAAGAAAAACCATAAAAGGAACGCGTCCAAACTATTTTACAGCGGTTTTCGATACTTTTTTAGGGATACTTTAAGTAAAGATTGTTCTTTCCTTATTTTATTGGACTATTCAATTCCCTCCTAATCTATCTGATCAACTAAGGCGACTTGCATTAATCATAACTAAATTAAATGCAGTTAAGCAGCCCAAACATACATTTAGACAAGAACAGGTCATCTTCGAGTAACTCGATTTGCAAACTGTTTGCTAAGTAAACTAAATAATGCGTAAAACGCATGACTTCTGGTATACATATAAAAAAGTAGCATTGATCAATATCTTCGCAACGCGGAAGCAGGAAGGTATCTCTGCTGTAGTGAATCGCGCGTATATGAAGAGGAACAGAGAACATTAATTGTCAAAGCGGCTCAGCTCAGTGTCTCAGAAACTTTATAAGCACGAAAGGCAAGATGAAGCAATTAGGACTTCAATGTATCCTATTCCTGTTCACCGTTACTATGGTAGTGGGCCATTACTCATCAAGAAAACATAAACATTACCGAGGGCATCATCACCACGATTAT
Organism: Druon quercuslanigerum; assembly: GCA_010014905.2. Classification (NCBI taxonomy): domain Eukaryota; kingdom Metazoa; phylum Arthropoda; class Insecta; order Hymenoptera; family Cynipidae; genus Druon; species Druon quercuslanigerum. The sequence goes on from JAAAKG020046438.1 coordinate 1,862, forward strand.
CTACCTGATCGTTCCTGTTATCCGTTTGACTATGACAATGATCTATGTCATCCAGATTATCCACCTTTTTATGAAAGTTATGCGCATAATTATCCAATATACTCACATGGTTACCCGTGTTACTCACCTGATTATTTAAGTTCTTGGAATCGCTATCCAAATTATCATCATTCACATCGTTATCCAAGTTACTCACATGGTTTTTCAAATCATTGGTCTGGCTATCAAAATTGTCTGCCTGATTATCCAAGTTATTCACCTTGTTATTCAGGTTACCCATATACAGACTCATCAGATTGTTCAATATGGTAAGATGACTACTATACACATTGGCTAACTCATCCATGACGACAAATTCGAAGTGAACTTACCCACCAGGTAACTAAATCCAAGTTACTTACTTCCACCAACTATAAGTTTCTTACTACCACCAAGTGCAAGTTGTTCACCTCCAGAAACTGCAAGTTACTTATCACCACAAACGACAAGTTACTTCCAACTTAAAGTTACCTGTCTCTATCAGCTGAAAGTTTCTAACCATCAACTTCAAGTTACTTACTTCTACCAACTAGGAGTTTGTTACTTTCACGAAGTTCAAGTTACTCACCTCCAGCAACTACAAATAATCGATCAACACTAACTCAAAGTTACTTAATTCCAGCAACTTAAAGTTGCCTGTCTCTATCAACTAAAAGTTACTAACCTTCTAGATGTTTCTTATTTCCGCCAAGTTAAAGTTTTCCACCAGCATAAACTAGGAGTTACTCATCAACACAAACTATAAGTTGATTACTTTTACCAACTGTAAGTTACGTACAACTTTTCGCTCAAGTTATTATTTTTAGAGATATTACAATTCTTTTGCCCAAAATTGTTTTTCGTAGAATCCCAATCAATCTGCGATATTCAGCATGATTATTAATAAATGTTTACGTAATTAAATTATAGCTAGCTGCGATAATAGTGTAATTTGACTTTATGTTACATTTTAAATGATAATAATTAAAATTTAAAACGAGTTTAACACAACCAAATTTCTTCAAAAAAATATATGAAATTTTACAAAAAACATCTACGAAGCATGTTTTGAGTTACCGCACGATGTCCGGTTTTGTAAGCAAAAATCAGAATGCCTGGAAAAAATACAGGATATTGTTCAATTATTAGTTATTCTGTTTATAAGATTAAATATACATATAATTTGCAGTGGATACGTCGACTTTATAGAAATATAAGAAATTATAGAATTTTGATGTTTTTGAGGCAACCTTGACAAATAAACTGAAAACATGGAAAGATTTATTTATTTATTATAATTAGAATAATCAATATATTGTACTGAAATGTTGGCAAATGCTTTAAAATATAAAAAGTCAAGTATGTCTGGCCTAGTTTAGCTTTTATTTGGTTTAAATAAAGGTGCAAGTCGAATGCTAGCCATATTAAAGGCCTTAATTTTAATTATTTAATTTGTTAATACATGTAAAAACAGGCATGGATAATAAGGCAAAATAATGCTAATTTTTTAATTTAATAACGTGAATAGTATAACGTGCATTTCATTTTTCTTAAAATTTATTAAGCATGACGATACATTAAACAGTATTGCAAAATTATTTCCTTGTTTGATTCATGTTCTTCAGTGTTTTTCAGATTTTACATGATAAAATATATATTTTTAAAATATGAATCATAAATTCAATATAGCAGCTATAAAAAGAATAATATATATGTATGTACATATATACACACAATATTTTAACAAATAATTCAAATCCAATAAACAATTACGAGTAAATCTGCAAAATAAGACTATCTATAAAAAAATAATTCAATGGAAAAATAATGCTTAAATGTAATTTCTGTTTTAAAATACGTTTCATAAACAGCAATGACGAAAACACAGTTTTTGTTGAAACAGATGGAAAAGCCTTTGGCAAAAATTAAGTATTAAGACCACATTTTGAAATAATAGAAAAATGTAAAAAATATTTTTTAATAGCTGAAGTATTTTTTAAATCGTATGATATATCAATTGGTTGTCTAAACGCTAAAAATATATTATAATTATTATAATCTGGCCACAACAGCTATAGGCATATGTCAATCTGACTAAAAATACATTCCTTTATAACAATAATGATTTTTTTTTTAAATAGTTCAATTTTGAACCAAAACTTTTGTACATCAATTTCTTTTCGTACCTTTTGTCGTCCTTTTTTTAAATTTTCCATTTTTATATTAAATGTCATTTTTATTATTTAAACCGAAACTACGTATCGTATAAAAAAGTGATTCATAACAAATTTGTAGCTATTTTTCGGGATAAATATTTTTGGCAATTCAAACATTATTCGTGCCCTGCATAGTTTGACCACAAAATGGAATTTTCGGTTATTTTTTGTGCAATAAAAGTTGGAACTTTCGATTAATTAAAACAAATTTAAAAATGCGATAACTCTGAGAATTTTATTTTTATTGAAATAAGTCACATGAATAAAATTTTTGGCTTTCTAAGTACTATAAATAGCCGTACATAAAAATTTTAAATATAAAATAAATGGTCCCAAAAATTTTGAAAATGCTTTAACTTCTTGAATTTTTATAAAAAATGTCGGGTTAACCAAGAAGATTAATTTTTAGTCAAAAATACCAATTTTTAGCAAAATATATTATTTTTGAACTGAATATTCTAATTTTTAAACGAAAAAGACGAGCTTAAAACCAAGGTTTTTAATTTAAAGCAAGGAGGGTATTAGTTTTGTACAAAAAAAAAATACTAATTTTCTACAAAATACATGAATTATCAACCAAACAGTTGAATGAGGTTGAAGTTTGAACAAAATAGTTAATTTTTAACCAAAGAGATTTTGACAAAGTTGGTGATTTTTCAATTAAGAAAGAAAAGCTTTTCACGACATAATGGAATTCTTAAATTTTCAGTTTAAAAAATAAATTTAAAAAAAAATTGAGTACAGTACTTCAATTTACAGCCAATGAGATGATTTTTCAACTACAATTATAAGTCTTCAAGTGGAAGAGTCAAATTTTTATTTAAAAACAAATACATTTTTAACAAAAAAAAAATTTTCAACTAAGCAGATAAATATTCAAGTCAAGTGAAAAATTCCCATAAAATTAATTTTTAATTAATTTGTTAAATTTGCTACAAAGATAAATGTTTTTAAACAAAAGAAATAAATTTATGATCAACGTAACGCTTGACTTGTCAACCACAAAGGATACTTTTTTTTTAATTGTTCATTTAAAGAAAAAAAAATTAAGTTTTGAGAAGACAGTGAAATTTTTAATTCAAAATATTAATTTTTAAAGAATAAGAAATATTTTATACCGAATATACGAATTTTCAACGAAATAATTTAACTTTGAACTGAAAATGATTATATGTTAAGATAATTTTGTAGCAAAGGGATGAATTGTAAAAAAAATAATGCATCTTGAACCAAAAAATTAATATAAAAAAGTTAAGATCGTATAAAAATTGTCTTCTAATATTATTAGCTTTCAAATAAAAACCATCTAAGATTTCCGTTTTTTTTTTAATATAAGGAAATATTGTTTCTTGACCAAATTTCATATTATACGGAAAAAAATCACCAACAAAAATAATTATTGTTGAAACCTCTATAAAACTAGTTTTTTTAATCTACAATCTAATGTTAAATTATAAAATTACAATTGTACGAATAAGAAGCCAAACATGTTATTTAGTATTTCGCGATCGAAAATACAAATTGTTTCATAGGAAACAATGTCTGACATTTTCTGATGAAACATCACTATAAAATTAATTTAAAGTCATATTAGTGAAAGCAGAATGTATTTCTGCGAATGATTGTTTGTTCAAATAGTGCACCTGTTTATAAAGTTTGCTTACAATTTGTTTATAAAAAGTAGCTAAAACATTTCATGAATTAACTCCGTGTATTAGGTGCTAGTGGGCCGCCGGGTAGAAGTGATAACTTTATATGATTTAAATTCAAATGGTTTTTCTTTCAACTCCTTAAACCTAAAAAATATTAGAAATACACTTAATAATTGCATAATACTTTAGTAATCACACACAAAATTGTAAATTAATTCACGCACGTATACAAAATACGACCTTCAAGAAGAGCGCATGCCGCTAATACGTTCTGAGTCTCAGTGTGAGTGCGAGAGTGAAGGATGGAGAGAAAGAGAGGGGGGAAGTGGGAGAAGTGGGAGGAGTGGAAAAAGCGAAGAAGAGATAGAGAGGGGGAGGATTTGAAAGAGTCTTTTAGTGGGAGAAGTGAAGGAGAGATAGATAGGAGAGATTGAAATAACCTTGAACTGATTTCAGGGGATCGAAACGTAAACAATCAGAGTTACCTGACTCGTTTCCTATTGGAAACCACTCTGTCCCTGCTCCCCTGAGAAACTGCGTGAATCATCATTTCTAGGAAGGTTCAGTTCTAAGATGGAAATTTAAATCGCATCTTCTGAATTTTTTTAAAGGCTATAACTTAACGGTAGGGCTATAACACCCCCTACCCCGTTTTTTTTTAATCCTGAAATAAATTAACTTGAATTTTTTATTTTCCTAATAACAGCACTATATACACTAAAATTAAGTTAATTCCAAAGTTTTCAGCCATGAGCACGTACAGAAAGATATTTGTCTGCTATTTTAGCATGTACTTTAAAATATTATAAAATCAAGAAAATCGGCGGTAAACATCTTGAGAAACAAAAAATTAACTGTAAGGGTAACTCACCTGTTGCAATGATTTTTTTTTTTTCAAACGTCAATGCATGTCAACTTTAATATTTTTTTTTCTTAACAACTCTACAATATATTTGTATGCGATCTCTGGCTTTTAACGGATCCTTACGTTTCGTTATTCACAGAGTCAGAAAATCGTAACGTTTTGTCCATGTCAGTCTGTCTGCATGTCTGTATGTATTTTTACCTTAATGTTGTAGCCATTCTAACATTTGAAGGATTTGTCCAATCGAGTCAGCCTTTGATATACTTCTTAAGGGTCCCTAAATAAAGAATAAGTTCGTTAACCAGATATTTCCAATCCAAATTAAAAAATGAAGAGCATTTTCAAAAATAAAATTTTTACATTCCCATCAGAGAAGGTATTAGATTCGTGTAAACTTGGACCTCTACACCCCGTTAGTTTTTATCAAAAGCCCACGTTTTGAGAACCCCTGAATTCGAAAAAAATGTTTTTACGAATATGTGTGTCTGCATGTCTGTACGTCTATACTAGAACAATATTGGATCATTGGATCATTGGATAATTCTCTATATGTCTCTATACTTTACGGTTTTAAACCCTAAAATATTATTCCAAAAACTTAAAAAAGTGATTGTTGTTAAAATAAAAAAATAAAAATTAAGTAAAAACGAAGGGTTTTTAAGCCATCCTAATATACAGTGATCTCAGAACTAGTCCGTCAAACAAAAATAACTGTAATTTAAATTTAGAAAAATACTCTACAGATGTTATTTATAAGGAATTAGGAAAATTAAATTAAAAAAATATAAAGCTAACACTTAGGAAGATAAAAAGCAAGAACAAAAACGACGACAAGAAATGATGGAAAAAGCCAAAGAAGATAGAAAAAGAAAAAAGTTAGAAACCAAAGAGACTAAGAACTAAAAAATAAATCAATATTCCAATATTAACGCTCCTACTGATTATGATAAAGGTCTTACTAGAAAATGAAGTTAAGAGAAAAACCCACTAATAACAAAACAAATCAATTTTCGATATGTACCTATTCTACTTATTCTGCTGAAGCAGTCAAAAAAGTTGAGGACCACCACGTTACAACTCAGAGTAGAGAGAAGTTGATAGTTAATGAATATAAGTCATACTATTTGTTTATAAACGAAAAATAAATGACAAAAAAGTTTCTATTTACTATTCAGTATCACTATTAACTATTCTATTAAAATTTAGTTTAATCTAATTCATACTGATTGTGGTTAAGGTGTTACTGAAAAGCACCTATTCTATTGATTCTGCTGAAGCAGTCAAAAAAAGTTGAGTACCAACACGTTACATCTCAGAGTAGAGAGAAGTTGATGATTAATGAATTTAAGCTGTACTGTTTGTTTATAAACGAAAAATAAATGAGAAAAAAGTTTCTCTTCACTATTCAGTTTCACTATTCACTATTCTATTAAAATTTAGTTTAATCTAATTCATACTGATTGTGGTTAAGGTGATACTGAAAAGTACCAATTCTATTGATTCTGCTGAAGCAGTAAAAAAAAGTTGAGGACCGCCACGTTACAAATCGGATTAGAGAGAAGCTGATGATTATTGAATTTAAGCCATACTATATGTTTATAAACGAAAAATAAATGACAAAAAAGTTTCTCTTCATTATTCAGTTTCACTATCCACTATTCTATTAAAATTTAGTTTAATCTAATTCATACTGATTGTGGTTAAGGTGTTACTGAAAAAATACCAATTCTATTAATTCTGCTGAAGCAGTCAAAAAAAGTGGAGGACCACCACGTTACAATTTAGAGTAGAGAGAAGTTGATAATTAATGAATTTAAGCTATTCTATTTGTTAATAAATGAAAAATAAATTACAAAAAAAGTTTCTTTTCACTATTCACTTCTTAGTGATACTATTAAAATTTAGTTTAATCTAATTTATACAACTGTTTTACAGCGGTTCTCGATATTTTTTAGGGATACTATAAGTAAAGATTGTTCTTTCCATATTTTATTGGAATATTCCATTCCCTCCTAATCTATCTGATCAGCTAAGGCGACTTTCATTTATTATTACTAAATTAAATGCAGTTGAGCAGCCCAGTCATACATTTAGACAAGAACAGGGCATCTTCGAGTAAATCGATTTGCAACCTGTTTGCTAAGTAAATATAAATAATGTGTAAAACACATTACTTCTGGCATATATATAAAATCAATATCTTTGCAACGCGGAAACAGGAAGGTATCTCTGCTGTAGTGAATCTTAAGTATATGAAGAGGAACAGATAACACGGATTTTCAAAGCGGTTCAGCTCAGTGTCTCAAACAGTTTAAAGGACGAATGGCAAGATGTTGCCACTAGAACTTCAATTCATCCTACTTCTCTTCACAGCTATTGTGCTAGTAGGTCCCTTCTCGCAAAATGAAAATGAAACTTACTCATTTGATCAACGTCTAAGTTATTTGCCTAAGCATTTAAGGAAGTTGGCTGACTATAAAAAACATAAACCTGGTTTTGCAAGTCATTCAACTAGCTATCTAAGTAATTTACTTGGTCGCTCAAGTAAATCACGTGGCTATGCAAATTATTTACCTGTTCATCCAAATTATTCACCTGGATACCCAAGTTATTCACCTATTTACCTGATTTATATACCTGGTTACTTAAGTTATTTACCTGGTTACCTAAGTTCTTCGCCTGGTTATTCAAGTTATTCACCTGGTTATTCAAGTTATTCACCTGGCTATCAAAATTATCCATATGGATATCCAAGTTACTCACCTGATTATTCAAGTTTTTCGCCTGACTATCAAAATTATCCACCTGGTTATTCAACTTATTCACCTGGTTATTCAAGTTACCCATATACAGACTTACCAGCTTATTCAACATGGTAAGATGACTACTATCCACATTGGCCAACTTACTCATCCCGACAAATTTGAAGTGAACTTACGAAAAATAAATCAAAGTTACTAAACACAAGCTTCAAGTTACTTACTTTCATCAAGTATAAGCTCCTTACTTCCGGCAAGTTCATGTTACTCACCTCCAGAAACTACAGATTACCAACTCAAAGTTACTTCATTCCAGCTTACTTCCGCCAACTACAAGTTTCTTATTTTCACCAAATTCAACTTATTCACCTCCAGAAACTAGAAGTTACTCATCACCACAAAATATAAGTTAATAACTTTTACGAACTGTAAGTTACTTACTAATTTTCGATCAGGTTATAATTTTTAGAGATATTTCAATTCTTTTGCCCAAAATTCGATTTTGTAGTAGCTCAATCAATCTGTGATAGTCAGAAGTGTTATTATTAAATGTTTACGCAATTAAATTGTGGCTAGCTGCGTTAAACATGTTATTTGATTTTGCATAACATTTTAAATTATAATGTAAATATCAATACCGATTATATGCATTATATTGTTTTGCGTATTAAATATCATAAGTACTTTAAAAGGAGATGTACACTTAATCAAAGTTTCTATAAAAGATATGTGAAATTTTACTAAAAACATCTATGAAGGTATATCTGGCCCAGTTTAGTTTTTATTTGGTGTAAATAAAGGACCAAATCAAATGCTAGCCATGATTAAGCCCTGCATAATTCCAAATAGAACCTATTTTAGCCCTGCCTGACCCGCTATGTTTTTTTAAACCCCGCTGGATCTTCGAGGCCCTCTTTTTATTCACTTATGATCTATGTAATTGTTCTGTATTTATATGTAACTTAATTTTGATTATTTAATTTGTTAATAAATAGTAAAAACACGTATGTATGATATAGCAAAATAATTATAATTTTAAAAGTTAATAACGTTCATAGTATAACTTGCAATTACTTTTCCTTAAAATTTAAGGAAAATGACGAAGTATTAAACACTGGTGCAATATTATTTCCTTACTTGATTCATATTGTTTAGAGTTTTCATTTTTTATAAAATAAAAAATATATTTTTTAAATATGAATTATGAATCGCATATGTAGCAGCCGGGATCGGGTGCTAATCTGAAAAATTGCACCCGATTCCAGCGAAATTGCAGTAAAATTTCAGCCATAACCATGTCTCACGACCGTGAGAAAGGTGGTTACAGTCTGTGACGGAATCAATACGACAATCTGGCAAGTCTCGTGCACCCTGTGGACACGGAGAGACCCAAGGACGACCGCCTTCTGCATTTTCTCCGCAAGCGTTTTAACATATTGTTCACATGCAGGGATGTTTTTGAGGCTATTACCCAGTGAAAGCTTAGCACCTCCAAGAGCGCCGATGATAAGGACGATTAATTTAACAGAATATTCCGTGTGCAATCGTCGCAACTCCCTTACAAGGTCTCTATACCTCTCTTTCTTTTCATTCTCCTTGGCCTTTTTTTGTCAGCTGATGCCGAAAATTCGATCGCAAACATGATTCGCTTCTCGAAGTCAAGGAGAACTATGTCAGACCTTGAGTGTGTAACAGAAACAATTGTCGAGAGTATAAATTTCCAATATATTCGGCACTTCTCATTCTTTACAATTGACTCTATTTTTCTAGGAGCGTTTCGCGGAGCGATATTAAGGTTAATGACGTAAGAGTGACAGAGATGGTAATAAAGCACTCTTACTGCCGCATTGTGCCTTTGGATGTTGGTCGTTCCCGCATGATTTAGACAACTAGATAGATGGGTCCTAGATGCTCGGGTTGTGCATGGCACGCCCTGCAGCTATTATCGGGAATGTCTTGGCTCAAAATGTGGCGATGGTATGTTAAGGTGGAAATGACACCATCTTGACATGCCAAAATGAAAACCTCCGTGCCTGACTTCAATCCGCGTGATTTAAGGAAAGCAAAAGTTAGCTCATACGACATTGACTGATCCTCCACGTTTCTGTGGAAGATGCTGCGCATCCTCTCATCGAGAAGCTGTTCCCGGAATTTTTTCTCCTGTGCTTTCTGAATCCGGGCTTTCAGGAGTGAGTACTCGAGATAGATAGAACTTGATGCATTCTGCTCACTCCTGATACTAAAATTAAGTCCAAGTGTTTCAGCAGCCTCCTCCGCTGCTTTGTACAGAAACGCTCCTTTGCCCTCTTGTTCATGCTTCCTGACCATTTTAGGAAGAGGATCTCTTCCATTTGCGACTCAATGTGCTGTACCCAAAATAATCCTGGTTTGAAGACATTACATATTCCATATTCCGCGACCACCTTGACGGCGTGAGATCTAGAGTCGCGGAACAGAAGACTTAAGATGCATGCTTTTGTTTATGTGCATAATCTTTCGTGTCCCGATATCAAGGGATCTGAGCTCGTTCTTCGTCCGTAGAACCACTCCAAATGAATAGAGTACTACCGAAACGGCAAGCATGTTCGTTGCAGATATTTTGTTCCTCGCCAACAATTCAGAAGACCAAATCTGCCGGATGAGCCACTTATATCTGCTTCGGAGAGTATCCTTTATAGATGTCACATCCTAAATGCGGCTCTGTGGCACGCCCAGGTACGTATAAGTCTCTCCTGCGCAAAGGTGTCCTACAGCGCTTCTATCGACGAGCTCAGTGTCTTGAGAGATGCCATTAAGTTTTCCTTGCTTCAAATAAACCTTGGCGCATTTATCTAACCCTCGACAGGCTCAGGCAAAATCCGGAGGTTTACTTTTCCCGCTGCACAGTGGGCTGGCTCGAGAATTTACAATTCAAAATAGTCGACAGGTCACAATTGTGAACAGATTTGAAAGTTTTTTTAGAAATGATCAGCATTAAATTACTGGCTTTTTCTTACTGGAAAGTTAGTATTTACAATAAATATTGTAATTTTTTTTCTTTTATCTATACAATGTTACAGTTTGTCTTTTATAATAGACAGTATTATACATGTATATTGAATCACTTTTTATCAAATAGATCAACAATAAACCATTTTTGTTATTAATAATCCAATTATTACAAATAACCAACTGATGTCTTGTATGAAATATATATCTATGAATTCGCTTTAGATAATCTGTTTTCCTAAAAGGCTTGAATTCCGAAATTATTTACACTATAAAACAATAACAATAATAAGAATAAATTATTTATGTTTCCGAAGTGTATCTAAGTAAACTATGATACATGTTGAGTTGATTTTTTATTTTGTTTAGAAAAAAACTTGGGGACATTTGACTGTACCATACATTTTGACGTTGATGTCAATTTTCAAGGTCAAATGGAGGTAAGACCCTTTTCTTAAACTAGAACCCCTATTTTTTATTGCGGATTTGAAAAGTGCGGGAAATTACACGTCAAAAATGACCTGTAGAAAAATGGTTTTTGTGACCTTGTAAAGGTAAAAAATTAAAATTAAATGTCTGAGAAACGACCAGATGCCCTTTTTCTGAATTGTCTTCGTTTTTGGTTTTTTTTCCTCAAAAGTCGATGAAATGTAACTTTAGATAAAATGATAAGACTGTGAGTATGCACTAGAAAACTTTTTATTTTTAATGTTTTTATTATTTTGGAAGGGAGAAAATTCTGGTTTTCAATTTTTGGAAGAGGGAATTGCTTTTGTTTTTACATTTTTATTTTTATTCAAGAGGAAATTTTGTGTATGTCATATTTTCTGAATTCGGACAGAGACATTTTTTACAATAATTTGAAGAATAATTCTCTATTTAATATAAGAATAATTCAATTATTCACTTTGTTTATGGAATTCAATAATACATGTATTCTAAGTTTAAGTAACATTAAAGACACTTAATTTAAATTTGGTGTAAATAAAAATGATTCAAATAACTTAAATGTTAAATTTTATTTATTATGTGATAATTAAAAGTACTGTGTGATAGTTTTATTTAAATCTAACAGTATAACGCGTAAACAACGTTTTTTTTTAAATAAATTAGAACTACTTTAGAAAAAAAAACTCGGTTCATTGTCCAACATTTTGTACTGCTGTTGTCGCAGTCGCCCTAAATTTCTTTCCGTGTAGTTAATTAAGGGGGTAGTATGGTAAACATTTTTCAAAAAATCGAAATTTTTTTTGCACTTTTGGTTACTTTAAACTCTCAGCAATAATGTAAAAACCTTTCTTTACCTCAGAAGGTATTAGAAAGTGATTAAAAATGAGATTCGCCGCAAGGTCTCGAGCGCTGGAATCACACAGCTAGCGCGTCGAGTTGACTCTTTTGTTTTGGGTTTCGTACCTGCTCTAACTTTTTCTAAATGCAAATGTGTTGTCGAGTCGCATTATAGTTAACATTTCGTCAAAAAAATTGTTTAAACAAATAAAAAATGTTTAAATGATTCTAGATTTGTAATCAGTGACCTCGAAAACTATTTTAATTTCATAAATTCGATAGCAGATTCGTGATCAGCGATTCAAAAAAAACATAAAATGCAATATTCAGGTTATGCAAAAATGATTATGATTACCACTCCTATGATGATAATATTGATAATTTTCGCAAGATCCTTAAACACGTTTTTCTCGAAACAGTGTTTTTTGAACTGGTACCCACGATTCCGGTCGATCCACTGGACCGATTTTCCTAATTCTTTTTTAAATGCTCAGAAAAGACATAGCTGTCTAAAGACCCTCGATCATTATTGCCCATTGATATTTAACAATATTATGACACAATTAGTAACAAATACAGGCGAAAAAGGGAAAAAATTGAAATTTCCACTATTCGTTTATTTACTAAAAAATTGTGTTGGTCGTGAATCGTTAGATAGCGATTCATCTGTACTTCAAAATAAAATTTGTTTCGTATGTTTCAGATGATCCAAAATGGAGAAATCTTGGGTACCACTTCTAGAGATGGTGTCTTCCGGTCGCCCATATCTCTACCAGATCTAAACAAAAATTTGCAAAAAAAATTTGTTCTATACTACACCATGTAGAATAACATATAGAAAAATCTAAACTTTATAATGAAAATGTGTGTAAATAAAAATTATTGAAGAAAAGATCGTTTTTACCATATTACCCCTTAGCGTAAGTCCCCTTGCCTCTTATCATTGCTACCAGTGTTACAATCAGCCACTTGACTAAATTTACACTTTATCGTGAGTCATTTGTTTCCCTGATATTCATGCTTCTTTCTAGCCTCGTTACCACCTGTTGTTAAGCTTTTTATTATTGAAAAATTTATTATTTCAAAATTTCAAATGCTGCCGATTTCATATTCATAATTTAAATAATTCAAAATTGGAAAAAATTAGTTATTGTCAATTTTTGTGATATTTTGAAGTTTCCAAAGAAATTTCGCAATATGGATGATTACTTACCAACTGAAATCGTTGAAACAATACTAATTTAAGGGAAATGACACGTAATTACGCCGCTGCATCAAGACTTGACGCTAAACGGTTTCCAGATAGAAGACATTCTACTAATTTAACAATAAGTACTTTGATTGAAAGAGCTTGCAATGGGCTTCTTGTTCGTGAACGCCGAAATCATGAGTACAATGGAAATGATGCACGAGCTGTCACTGTTCTACAAGCTGTTTATGTTGATCCACAAATCAGTAAAGTGAAGACAAAGTGTCTTATTTTTCTAACTAGTCACAGAAAAGTGACATTGTCAAGATTGCCACTTTTGTAACTACATAGTCACAATCTTTGCATCTTATCTGAAATGATTGTCACTGTCTCGGTGTGTTGGGGGGGGGGGGGAGAAGTTGATAACAATCCCCAGCCTGAAGTCTAAAAGAAAAATTCATATGGGTACAGAGTTCAATGTAAGAAAAAACGTCTCGACCTTTAAGTGACCTTGAAAATTTACCTGAAGGTCATGGTGGCCAAGGTGATGTACACCTTAACATTTCATCGACTTTTTTAAAGCAACTTGATTGTTTTTTACCGCAAAAACAAAGATAATTCAGAAAAAGGGCATCTCGTCCTTTCTCAAACATTTGACCTTAATTTTTGACATTTCTAATTTCACAGAAAACATTTTTCTACGAGTCATTTCCCGCTCTTTTTAAATCTGCAGTCAAAAATGGGAGTTGTTATTTAAGAAAAGGGTCTGATCTCCATTTGACCTTGAAAATTGACATCAAGATCAAAATTGATGGTATAGTCAAATGTCCCCCTCAGTCCTGGTTAACCTTTGTAAATCTTTGGGGTTTCATTTTTCCGCTGCACAGTGGGCTTCGGTGATTAGTGCATTTCTTTATAAAATTTTGTGCATAACATTATTAAATATATTAAAAGGATAAAATTTTCTAATGGGACATCACTATTATATAAATTTAAAGTCATGTTACTGAAAGAAAGCAGATGGAAAAGCATATGGAATAAGCATAATTTAAAACCGAACAATATGAATTTTGAACTAAATAGTTGAATTTTCTACGAAAATGACATTTCAAACAAAGAGAGGAATTTAAAATAACATTATGAATATGCAGCCAAAAAATTAATTTTTAACCAAGTTGTTGAATGTTGAATAATGTAGTTGAATTTGCAACCACAAACATTCATTTGTAATAAAAAAGACCAATTTTCAGAAAAATACATGATTTTTCAACTGATTATTGTAATTTTGAATTAAAAATACGAGGTTTAATAGAAATAAATTATTTTAGAGCAAGGACAGTATTCCAATTTTCAGTTAAAAACAAATAATTTTTCAAACAAAAAAAAATGAGTTTTTAAAAAAATATTTAAATTTATTAACTAAACAGATGAAATTTAAAATCAAGTGAAGAATATTCCTGAAAAATGACTTTTTAATCAAAATTTTAAATTTCCTACAAAGTAGAATATTTTTTCACAAAATAGATAAACTTATGCTCAACGAAATACTTGACTCGTCAACAAAAAAAAAACTTTTTTTATAAAATTGTTCAACTTCTTAATGAAGGTAAATTAAGTTTTGACAAGAGAGTGAATTTTATAACACAAAATATTAATTAAAAAAAAGAATTATCTCATAACGAAAAATATTAATTTTCTCTCAAATAATTTAAGTTATTTAAAATCAAACTGTTTTAACATCAGCGAGCGATACTTTACCGACAGTAGATAACCTTCCAAAACTATGGAGGTAGAAAATCCACAATATCAATCTAGTTAATAATCTTTAATGACAAAATATGCTTAAAGTCTAAATCAGACCAGATGGAAAATAATTTTCCTAAATTTAAAACTAATTTTTCTCTTTTTGCTCCACTGGGAGTCAAAGCACAAAGCTTCTTATTTCCAGTCACGTACTTTTCCATTAAGCTATTAGAGAGATCAGAATAAGAACTTTAATTCATCAAGTTAAACTAAAAATTAGCGTTATTTTCGTGAATTAAGGTTTTTATTCTGATCTCTTTAATAGCTTCATGGAAAAGCACCTGACTAAAAATCAGAAGTTCTGTGGTTCGGCTCCCAGTGGAGCGTAAAAAAATATCTTTTTTTTCAAGAAAAAATTTTAGTTTATAATTGAAGTTGTAACTGAAAATGATTATTTGTTAAGAAAATAGTTTAATTTGGTAGCAAAGAGATAAAAAATAATTCATCTTGACCGCAAAAATTATTTTTTAACAGAGAAGTTCTTTTAGGCAGAAGTTTTTTTAGGAGAAAAATATGCAACTTTTCTAATATTCATTGTAGCATTCAATTTAGACGGAACAAGTCAGAAGAAGATAGTCGATTGTTGAACTTCTTTGTTAAAAATTAATATTTTCGTTCCGGATGCATTATTTTTTTTATCTCTTCGCCGCAAAGTTAAACTATTTTCTTAACAAATAATCATTTACAGTTATATTTTAGAACATTATAATATTATTCAGATTGAATACACTTTAAAAAATAATAAATTTTTCGTCGAGTCATTTATACACAAAAGTCTGCGCTTCATGTCTTTCTTTATTTTGTTTCGATATTTTTTTATTATTAAGAAAGAGCAAGAAACGAGGAGTTCCACCGGCACATTTGTTGCTTAATACTGAGGAAGTCGCGAGACATACGTGCTAAATTGTGATAAATCTTTTGATGTTTTTCCACTCAAATTTTAAAATTAATTATTGCAAACATTTCAATAATTTAAAGTATAAAAATATTTTCTAAATGAACTATTTTTTTTTTAAATATGAATTATGAAAAATACCAAATTTCGAAGTCTTTTTAGACGTTTTTAGTTTGAAGAAAAATTTGATAAAGCTTCTTTCGTATTTTATTCTGACACTTTATGGAACATAATTGTATATTTTTTAAATATTGCTCATGCATGAAATCTGGGTCATAATTTTCATTTAAGAAATATTAAACACTAGATTTTCATAAATAAACTAAACATATAAGAATCCCCCTCTTATAGCATAGTTTATATTTCAATAAAAAAGGATGAAAGATTTATGCAAAAAAAAAAGTTAAGCAAAAAGACTTTTTTTTAAATTCTTTTTGGTTGGCCAAAAAAGGAAAATTTTTAACTAAGACAGATCAATCTTTGAAAAATGTTTACATTTACAGTTAAGGCTTTTGCCCTAAACAGTTTAATTTTAAGCCTTTTAAGTCATAAGCCTTAAATAATTTTTTTTAACAATGTAAATCAACTTTTTACTAATAAAGATCAATTTTTAACAAAATAGATCAACTTTTAACCAGAGATTAATTTTTAATTGAAACTCTGCCCGTCTGGCGGGCACATTCTCATCGAGCGTTGCGCGCGCGGCTCGCAAGTTTGAGCGCGCCTAGAACGTGCGTCTTTTGAAACTCGAGCTTCGCGCTCGGATACTTATTATTTGCATTTGGAAATCTTATCAAAAAGTTGTCTTTTCTATTGCAGTATTCTACTAAATCAAGTATAGATAAGGATTAAATCATCGTGACACTCGCGCCGCGCGCTCGATTTTTGACAGACAATTGCAATTGCATATTTTCTGAAACACCTTAAAATAAATAAATTACTAATATTATTTGTTATGGATAAAGAAAAATATCCTACAACCCGTCTAGGAATCCAATCAGGGATCCGGCTAAAAACGTCACGTTCAGGCTGGGTCGACTAGCATGGAAGGCAATGACCACTTATATTGACGGTGGCACCATCTAAAACTAGGACGTCAACTAAAATGTACTTATGTG